>CAJRST010000002.1:3460178-3514954 GCA_907169785.1 Menidia menidia
TCTAATAGTGACTATTAGATTTTAAATATGAACAATTACATTATTCCAAATAATTTAGATTATTTCAGATTAGAGTGTATTACAACTATCTATTATGGTGCCAAAAGGTCACAAAATGGGCACTGTCTTCTTCGGAGCGCTAGAGCTGTGGCCAGTGGTCCCTCTGCATGCATAACTGAGCACAATCTGGAAAACCTGAGCTGTGTGTTTTTGCTCACACACACACACAGCCAGTTACCCAGACACACAGCCAGTTACCCAGACACGCGCCTCCTTAAGTTACTGTACAGTTGCTGTACATTTCTGAGATGCTCAGTGCTGTCCTTGCCACCAGTGCTGTTGCTGTCACTGGGTTTTTGTTGCTCGTTTGTTTTTTTGTCTTGCCTGTGACCATTTGCTGAGCTCCTATAGGTTGTCCATCCGCATTGCCCACAAGAAACTATTTCATTTGTATAGACATAGCAGCTGGTTGTCTGGTTTTGTTGTCTTTCTTTTTTTCTTTCTCTCTCTGCCTTAGGCTTAGCGATCTTTCCCCTTTTCAGGCTTGCTTTGCTTTGCTATTCTTTCTTCCCTGTCCCTCTGTCAGGTTCAGCATTAATGGATACAAGTAAAGGTTTGCAAACAAAAATAAATAAATAAAGCAGTGTTGGATAATCAAAGGGGGCTTTTCACCAATAAAGCCTCCCTTGGCAAAGCAAATGTCTTCAGCATACCACGGTACTCAGATTTCAGTTCTGCTGCCATAATCCTGAACAGGACAAGGTTAAAAAAAAAAAAGGTGCCAAAAGGTAACAAAACAATTTACAAAGTACATAAGTAGTTGTAGTATACAAAGTGGTATAAGCTCAAAAATAGTCCTAGGATATTAAGCTTAGATTAATTGCAGACTCTCTCTTAAATTAAAGTAAATAAATTAATCACATTAAAAATGTTAAAAAAGGCCAAGTTGTTCCCTACTCACTGTGTATTCAGATGGCCTATCAAATGTTTTTTTGAACGAATTAAACAGTAATATTTGTATTGAATATTGGAGGTGTCATAGCCAACACTGGTTGTTTCACATTTTCAACCATAGTAGTATACTTAAAGATGTGAAAGAAATTTGTCAGTATACATCTAAAATCAGAAGAAAATGATACATACAGCAAGACAAGAAGCAAAAAACAACTCTCTACTCAGCAATGGGAGATGAAGAAATTGAATGAAATGGAAACTTAAAGTTATTGCTTAATTCCACAATCTGTTGTTTATGTGAAGAAATCCTCAAACATCCTAGTTGCCACAGTTTAAAAAAAAAAAGATTTTTTGAGCTCTAGTGGCCTTTAATGATAGTAGCTTGACAGGAAAGGGGCAGAGATAGAAAGGGGGAGACCTGCGGGAAAGGGCCATGGGCTGGAATCAAACCCAGGCCGCCGGCTTGCATATGCATATAGTCCGCCCGCTGTACCCATTAGGCTACAGCTGCGGCCAGTTGCCACAGTTCTAAGTGCATGAAGATTACTCCAAGCTTACGTGCAGGACTTATAACACCAACTTGAAATGTTCAGTTGTAGTTTACTGTATGCAGGGCACAGAAGAACTAAAAAGTATTACTATAGTGTATTGGATTATAGTTTAGGTTGTTGTTTATACAGTAGTATAAAAATGCTAAAGGGTTAACAAACCTTTCTATTCAAACCTCAGAGACTTTGGTGGTCCGTGCGTAAGTGAGCAAGTAACAAATGTTTTCTTGAACTAATGATGTGATAATTTCAGAAGGAACTTTGACAATATACAGATGCACTTTACTAGTGTAATTATTTGGAACTTGGTGCCAAGTAAAAAGTAAATAAATGCCTTATTTTGCCGACCTTTGACAGGTGTTTGGACGTTGACTTAACAAATAAGATTAACTTTTTGTAAAGTGGCTCCAAACATGGAAACAGCAACATAGTAATTTTTTCTTTTAGACGGAAGATTTTCTTACTTAGACCTAAATTTATTTTCAAAACTCTTCAAAAACTGAAAATATCAAGAGTCCCATTGCCCCATTCCGATCACCTGTAAAATGCTAATGTGTGCAGGTATCATGTTTAAAGTGTTTCAAATGTCTCAGGGGCTCGATTGTAAAATCAACCCTTTAAGTGGTCTTTTTTAATATAATACACTATAGAGTAATGCATATAAATTTCATAACTGTCTTTTATCTCCATTTCATTACAAGTTTTTGACCAGTAGCAAAGATGTTTACACTGTCCATAGAAGTTCACAAAATATTAAACCAATATTCATAATTATACACTTTTATAACTTAGATCTACTTGCATAAAGCTATGAAGCTTATCATGCATTTCAAGAATCCAACAACTTCGGAATGTTGTTTATAGCAAATACTGGTGGCTACTGATAGCCGACAGCTGTTGTAGAATCAAAAGGACTATGTAACTCTCCTCACCAGCGCTGCATAGTTTGTGTTTTATCAACTATTAAAATGATGATTGGTAAATGGAGCCTTGTTAAAGCAAATTGTCACATATAAGAAATGCTTGTCCATTGAGCTTTTTGCTTGAGGAAAGTCAAGATCATAATTTGAATCTCCTCTTTTGAGATCCTAAAGTACTTGCACATCAGAAGTGATAATGGAAGTAAGATACACTAACGAATTTAAAACCTCACCTTATGCACAGGTCCCTCTTTCCCACAAAGCCTCAATCAGTATGTGCTTCTGTGATCGATAATAATGCCATATATGACCAAGATCCCCAGAATTTTAATATATGGAAAATACTTATCAACCCAGAGGGAAGACTTCACCCTTTTCCAATTAAGGACCATAGATTTAAATTCAGATATGTTGACTTTCAGTCTAGCTAATTCACAGCTGAATATGAACCACTCAATGTATACTGAGAGTCATCAAGCCCAAAGCTATAAACCCTGGTTTTTATGTGCTGAACTCTAAGTCCCAAAACTGAGAGTACACACAATAGCCATAAGACATCAACAAATCCCCATCCCAAAGCCTTTTACTAGGGGAGTGCCTTTGGGTTCCTATTTCCAGGATGAAGTGAGTTTTTAAATCATGCTGTTAATCTGCTGATGTCTATTAGGTGCTTATAACTCAGCCCCTCCCCAGAAAAAATTATTATCCCTTCGGAGACTCTTGGTGGGCGTGAGGCCCCTAAACCACAACTCAACAAAGGATAATGGAGATATTCAAAACCTCTCAAAACATTCTGTCACATGTAAGTTGACACTGAACAACAGAAGTGGCTAATAAAGAGCAGAACAGAAGAAAATCACACTATCAATTAATTGGAGTTTTGTCAACACTCACAGTACTTGACAATGATACAACAATTAATTTGTTCTATTTTACAAATTTGTGCGTGTGTGACAATACATGTGTACACTAAGTAGAAATGTATCAAAGTTGATTGATTCAGCTTATTACCTTATACGGATTATGTGTCTATAAACAGGCATATTCTTAGAGTTTGGAAACCACTTAATGAATATGCAATGTGTATATGGAATACTTTCAGTTAGCTCCACCTCATCCAGTGAAAGCAGTCTAAATCTTGAAACCGAATGTACTTATTATTCAACATACAGTATATTATGTTTTTGCATTTAGCAGGTGGTGGGGGGAAGACAGGGTAAGTGGTAAATTATTCAACCACTCTAAAAGATATATATATATATATATATATATATATATATAGATATAGATGCTAAATGCAAAAAGTTGAATAATAAGTACATTCGGTTTCAAG
Organism: Menidia menidia; assembly: GCA_907169785.1. Classification (NCBI taxonomy): domain Eukaryota; kingdom Metazoa; phylum Chordata; class Actinopteri; order Atheriniformes; family Atherinopsidae; genus Menidia; species Menidia menidia. Next base: position 3,463,934 of record CAJRST010000002.1, read on the forward strand.
ATTTAGACTGCTTTCACTGGATGAGGTGGAGCTAACTGAAAGTATTCCATCCATTATTTTTGTGCATTTTAGGTGGGAAGACTAACAGTGAGATGATTATTTTCATTAGACTCTAGGCCTCCCTAAATAATGTATTTTGTACAATATTAACTTTAGAAATGTAATACCTTGCTTAGATGAAGTTGCCATAAGACTCACATAAAGAAATTCCTGATGTTTTCCACTTAATCCAATCCCAAAGTTTTCCCAAAATGCAGCTCCGTCAAATTTAGCTAAACCCAGAGCAACTAACAATATACCCAGAGCAACTAACTATTGTGAAAGAATCAGCCATCCTTTGTCATGGGGCCTTCCTTACGTCTCTCCCAAAAAAAAAAAAAAAACATTTCAAGAGATAGGTGCCAAAATATACTATATTAAAACTAATTTCTCTGCAGATTTCTTGTATGCCTATTGTTTTTATTTATATAGAAACTACAATAAATGTAATTTTGGAGACTACCAATAACGTTAGTAGTTTTCCAGTTATATGTGTTTGGTCATTTGATGGTGTCTTTTAATTTAACAATTGCCACCTAACTTGAACAATTTTGTGATCTGTTAACCAACAACTCCATCATGTCTACAGCGGCAGCCCTTCTAAGATAAGTACCCTGCTTCTAAACCACTTGATGTTGTTCACAATATAGTATTTGTGGGAACCAAGCCCCCAACTCATTGATAATCTTCCACAACCAGACAATATGAAACCCTCTCATACGTTCTTTTTCCACTCTGTTCTGATAAGAGGTTTTTCATTAGGCATTCACAATGTTATCGTATGTTTTGATTGTAGAGCCATCCATCCTGGCTTTGAACTACAGTGTTTTTCCTTGAAAATTAATATTTATTATTTTGGACTGCATTTCTGATAAAAAATTGCCATTTATACACACCAAATCATGAAAAGGACTGTTGAGATCAGTAAGTCACCTAATGGCCCAGCACCAACATGAAACTTTTTTTTGTTTGACAGATTCATGTAAAGAAACAGCAGGATGCCTTTTAATAATATTGATTACTGAAAAACATTATTTTATGGCGCATGATTTGGAATAATAACTAAATGGTTTAGCGGAACTACCATTGTGGCACTCTGTGCTTTCACATGTGATTGCTACATCAATGTTGTTTATACTAAAAGAGCCTGCAGGGTTGCTCGGTTAATATTGAGCATTAACTGAAATTATGGCAAACATAGTTAATAGTAGTCTATAATAGGTTTAGCAAACAGCCTATGGTTTGTTTCAGGTGGGCTGGGATACACTGATTCACTGTCCTGCTGGATGAGTCAGCCATTGAATTAAACTGACCAGGCCATATCCTCGTTCCTTCCTGACAGGAAACTTGCCTGAATCCCATGTATCCAAAAACAGACATGTTGGGAACACACCCAGCCCCAGGCGTACAAAAAGTCCTCTCGTTCATGACATCGAAAAAAACTAGCCGCATTGCAGGACTGATTTTTTTTCTTAGTGAGGTATATGTGTGTGAAACAGAAGCTCCGTAGAAATAGCAACTGAGTGTGGGGAACTGCGACGTACACTGAAATCAACAGAAACGTATAAGTAATAGCTGTGCTCGACACATACGGTATTTGAGTAAATTTAAAGACTAACAGTTTATTTGCCACATTCCTCTTCGTTATGGCTCATTATTCAAGCCTCATTGGTTCTAGGTTCAGAAGTAAACTAACGGGTTAACTAGTTTGATAGGTTCACTACCGACTACAAACTGTAATTCTCCATAAGATTAACAGAATTAGCTTTGTTTCTGTATTAATATAGAGTTTTAGGTTCACATTTACCTTCTGTTGGATGAAAGCAGGGCACTGAAATCTGCGCGATGGGCTCTCATGCGATCAAGTTTCACGTCAGCTATCCTTCTGCTGACTCGGTCCACTAACCTTCCTGAATCCTCTTAAGGCAGGCATGGACCGTCAGGAAGAGGGGTGTGGGCTTAAAAGAAACCCCAGCGGACTTCATGCAAGTTGTAAGGCGGTAACAAAAAAAGAAAAATAGTTAATATTAACACATTATGTCAAGCCTTGCAAAAAAAATATTCTAGAAATAGCTTACTCTGCATTGTCTGGTAAAAGGCTACATCTGGATTAATGTTTTATTTGTTTTTAACTGTATTTTAGCATTCGATCATTTTGCAGTTTAACTAAACAAAGACTTAATCGTTTATTTATATAAAAACAATTAATTCAAATAATGGACAAAATATTTATACCGCACATAATTTCTTTATATTTTCTCAGACTTTCTGTCTAAAAAAAAATTGAGAGAAAGTTATATCTATTATTCAGTCGGATGTCTCTATTTGGTGCTTTATCAACAATAAAAGTATTCGAAATACTGTCATGTTGTCTTATTCCCACTTTTGAGAAAAGATTTACCATAAAATGGTGCAAAAGGTTTTAGATGGAAAACATTCCAGAATCTGTATGTATCAAATATATATGCTATTATTGGGTTCAATTTTTGTTAGGGTCTTAGCAGCTTCTTCTATTCTTATTCTTTCCAGTTATTGATTTAACCATTGTCAGATAAATGTGCTTTATCTTCACACAACTAAAATTGAGCTCCATGAGTATTAAGAATACCAAATACATAGGAACAGCTACAAATATGGGTAACTAAGTAAAAAACTGGACTTTGTAGCCCGATTCTCAAGGTTTTCCACCATGGACCTGCAAAGTGGATATTGAATGAAATCACTGAATGATCTCATTATTGCTGCTCTACGCCACGAACGAGCTTGGTACATGGCCTCCCAACCGAACTTTAGTCACATCCTCTCGCGGGTCTCATCCATTAGGCTCATACTGCCAGGTTCTTTTGTAACCTGGGGGTCAGTGAAACTATTGTCTTAATCAGACATTCTTTTTTTGGCCACTCCTAAATAAAGATGTGGTCACACAGATGTAGGTAGAAACACACGAGAAGTCAGGTCCTTTAGGGCCAGGCATGGTGCAGGAGGAATATGTCAGAATCAAGGCCATCAGGAGGCCAGGCATGGACCAGTCCTGTTGGGCTACCAAACCCCATGGAGCTTTGGCAGTCCAGGCAAAGACAGGGTCTTGGTGGCGGCGACGGACCCTCTGGGAAACAGGAAGGTGGCTGTAGCGTTGGACCTGCAGGGAAAATGGAGCGTGTCAAGCCCCAATGGGTGTGGACTTGGTGAGGAAAGCCCCCATGGGCTTCCTTGTAGGCGTGGCAAGGTGACCTTGGCCACGTTGTGGGCGTGGCGAGCCCCCGTGGGCTCCCTTGATGGCCTGACATGGAAAGGCGAGCCAACCTTGGCTGCATCATGGACGTGGACAGGCACACTGACCTCGGCCACCTCATGGACGTGGACAGGCACACTGACCTCGGCCACCTCATGGACGTGGACAGACAATGTGAGCCCCCATTGGCTTACTTTTAGACGTGGATCTGGTGTGGCGAGCCTCCATGGGCTCCCTTGTTGGCCTGGCGTGGACAGGCGACCTGACCTCAGTCGCCTCATGGAAGTGATCAGAGGTGGTAAGCCCCCATGGGCTCTCATAGATAAGGACCTGGCGAGGCGAGCCCCCAAGGGCTTCTTCAGGACAGGACAGGAGAGGCCGCCTCCTGGACTCTGGTGGCTCCTTTGGCTGGACAGGTCACCACGAGGTGTCCCGTCTCCCCACAGTAGAAGCAGTGACTCTCCCACCATGGTCACTGTTGCTCCTTCAGTGAAAGACGTGTGTATCCGAGCCGCATTTGTTATTCTTCTTTGGCAAGAGTGCGAGGAAGAGAGCCTGTTACCAATGACGCCTGGATTGGGGATGAACCTTCCACCGCTGGTGGGGGAAAAAGGCTGCCCACTGTTGCCGATCTCCTCCGTGCTGGCAGGTACAACTCGCAAGTCTGTTGTCAGCATGAATGGCTAGGGCGATGAGGGCTGGACTCCGTCTCAGGGGAGATCCAGAAGAACTAGAAGCTCCCGTATGGGAGCCACTAGTCCCTTGAAGAACATGTCATAGAGAGTGGTGAGTTCCAGCCACTCTCTTTGTTAACTTGGAGAAACCATCACTCAACAGAGGAGTACTCTTACATTGCACTTTTAGGAACAATACCCAGAAAAATCACCTCTCACCTGCCCTGACTCACACTTCAAAAAGGCATGTGACCGAAACCACCCGGACAAGGGAGTTAACAACCCGTCAGAACCCCCTAACCACCATTAACACTCCCCCAGGTGACCTCTATGGCCCATCCAGTAGGAGGGATCAGAGCCACATTTAGTTTTTTCTTTTTTTCCTCCAAATTATTTTTTTACACCACAGTATATTAATCTCAGTGCTCCCCACCATCAGTTAGAACTGATGAAGCCTCTTGGATGAGAGGCGAAACGTTTTCTAGAAACCTTCACGCCATTTGCCTAAACGAACTTTCAGGCTTGACCACATATATAAAAAATAATCAGAACTGCATATACAAATATGATCTGGATTTAATAATATCATAATATCATGTTTTTTTTATTATGATATCATTACCATATTATTAAAATTCGTGACAGCAGAGTCAGCCAAATTCTCTTTATGCTCAACTTTGTCACAGGAATCCGATTCTAAACTAATTCTAACAAGGATTGTGCAATTGTTTCAAGGAGCGTCATGTTGTGTTCCGGTAAGCCCAAAGATGTAAACTAGAAGAAGAGAGGTTGCTGATGTCACTCTCCTGCGCTGTCTGGGATTGGCAATTCAAATATAATTATGTTACTCTTTTTGTAGAGGTCGGGCATGAAAACGGAACATAATTCCCCTCAGTTCAATTAAGTTACAAAATGATAAGTCTTGATGAAGAAAATGAAAATGCAGTTTGGATGATCTATAATTAATTTTATTAATGAGTCAAAATGCAGCTATATTCTGAAAATGAAAAAGCATATCTGTTGATGCTTTTTCATTTTCAAAACTGACATTTCAAATTGAAATATATTACATTTTTTGCATGGGTCGGGTAGAAAACCAAAATACAATATCCTTTTCTTTATCCTTTTAATTATGTTACAAAATGATCAGTCTTGAAGGAAAATAGTGCAGTTTGGACTGATTATTAATAATTTTATTTATGAGTCAGAAAAGGCATCTATCTTGTGAAAGTGAAATGCATTTCTGTTAATGCTTTATAATTTGAAATATCGCACAGGGACGCTTCCATTCTGGGATGGCTCATCAAGTCTGCAGCGAAAGGATCCTCCATCAAGTCATGGCCAGTGCTGCGTTCACGGCCTCAATGTACAGAATCGCTGTCGGAAAAGTTTGTCACAATAAAACGTCCTCAGCGCTCTCATAGTACGTGTGCTAAGGGATATAATGGCGCTAAAAACGAACTAAGAGAAAATGTTATATTCACCTTGTTTAGAAAAAAAAAATAATGAATAGTTAGTATAAGAGGAATACCTCAGGCTTGCTCTCTTACCTCCTAAAATATATTGTTATTTGCTGTGATATTTTCTCTGTATTTATTATCGACATGTATCAGTAAATAGATTATTTGCGTTGTTTTACTCATGTTTGTAATACAAGTTGACACATTTTCGATTTAAGCGAATGCAACATAACATTCTCTTGTCTGGGTCGACTTTGCTGCCTCGTGAGTTCACAACTCACTGTTTGGAAGTAAGTTCTAGCTGCAGACCTGGTGGCTTAACTTCAACCAATGCATGGTACGTGTATCTCAAAGAGAGTCTGATAGTTGAATCTGTCATCACGGTCTAACAAAGCATGAGGAAAGTGACAGTCAAAAATACTGTTAGCTAAGGCTACCTAGCTAGCTGAGACTGGCACTGTACATTGCAATGTAGCTAGCGAGAGCAAATCAACAACACTGTAAGGGTAAAAAAAAGTATGCAAAATGTTCTCATGGGATCATGGTCTATAAATAACACGACATCCTTGTGAACAGTGGCAGTTCCCTTTGGTAAATTTGCAGCAACTGTCAGAAGTGTGTCATGGATGTAGAGACTCTTGAAACATGACCGAGTTGTCAGGGAACGACTTAGTATTATGGAAGTATCACACATAAACTATCCGCCGCTCAGTCTGGCTGTGCAAGATACTCCGGAGCCACCTACTGTTACATAGTTGGTCAACGTATGTTATCCAACTACTGTCTTTAATAAAACAAAGCAAAACATAATTAAAACCAAATGTCGGTCTGTGTCGGTATTACTCATTTTATTTTTTTAAATGAATAATACATTGAATTATAAAATATGTGTTGGGGTTTACAGTTAGATTAAGTGGTAATGCATACTCTGATAATATTCCTTTTTTACAGTCGCGAAAAACAGACATGTCATACATTTATTTCTTTTTTTCACAGTTTTGTCTTTTGGAATACCTGTTTTGTCCAGCATAAACATGATGGCACAGAATTGTCTTCAGTCCATGTGTCGTTTGACTCACTTAGCCTACAGAAGAAGTATTTTTACAATGCAAGTAAGTACACATTAAAAGCAGTTTTTATTGTAGGATTTACCACAGATAACCTTTTTGTGACTAACTCCGAACTCACTGGTTGTTGCATGTTGTGCATTGCAGATTTTTTGAGTACCTAACTGTTAAAAAATGGTCAGAATTTAATATTTGACAAGCTGTCCCACATATTCTTGGGTTGCAGCATGTAATGATGTCAAAGCACACAAATGCCAAGAGAATTGAGGGGCTGGACAACAATGTTTGGTAAGTGGACATTGATTTGAAGCATGCTTTGTGTTAGAATTTCATGGAATGACCTACTAAGTGCTACAAGAACAGGGGCATCCTTGCCTACCTTCAACAAACACATGAAGATTGGTCGTCATACCATTCCTGTGGTATCGACGCTTGTAGTGGCAGCCATGGGAGGAAACAAATCTAACATGATAGCTCATCTGCAGGAACACCATTCAATTGTATTTGCTAAATTCAAGATAATGTTAATGCTGTTTTGAAATGAGCAACCCACCTTTAACTTATGGCATTTGAGAACAAGTGTTATCACTGTGGATAATATTTGTCAGACAAAAGGTGTGTTTAAAGCATTTGTTTGTGCTGTTATAAGTGTGAATACACCACAGAATAATTTACAATGCATCGGCTTTGAAATACTTTGTGTATAATGAGCTTTTTTCCAGCTGTATTTTCTAGTTTTGTGCAGGATGTTTTCTTTCGCGCTGATTAAGGAAGGTGCATCTGTTTGTACACATTGTCTGCAAGCCATGCTGCTTTAACTGAAATGCCAAATGCATGTTTGACAATTCCTGTGAAGCCCTGGTGTACCCCTCCCAAAATATTGTTTTGGAGTGACTTTGACTTACTTTATGTAGAAGACATTCAGTCTATAATTAGTTTTTCTACTCAGCTCCACTTGCCACAGCTCCGTTGAGGGGATTTTCCATTACAAATGAAGGCCTAACACAAAGAACAGCCTGTAACATAATTTATATATGACACAAGCACTAAGAAAGTATATCGTGTTGCTAAAACCCCGGTATTGGACCAGGGTGTTGATCAATGTAGTATTTACAGTACATGATCATATGGATAATTAATCAGACGTTTGTTGTTGACAAATTTTTATAATATGGAAGGTACTCGTGAAGGAGTCACTTCCATGACTTTATGACTCACTTCTATATTGTTCCCTTAAGTTATTTTATGTACCATTTCAGTGATGTTCTATAATTGGAGATGTAACCGACCCTCCAAAGATCAGAAATACACCAGGGGTTCAGCCACTCGATTTTATTGTCTGCATTCATGAAAAACAAAGTCAATGAGACCAGGGCTTCTTTCTATTGAATGCAACTCCAGCGCGGGAAAATCTAGATGCTTTTTACAATGTAAAGAGCAAACAAAAATGCAGATGATATACGGCAAGCAAACTGATATTATATAATGTAAAGAGAACAATAATTTATCTTCAAACATTTTACAACAACGTACCTGCATTCATGAAAAACAAAGTAAATGAGACCAGGGCTTCCTTCTATTGACTGCAACTAAAATTCAACCAAATAAGAAATACAAATTCAAGACCTTTCATGATGCACATCATTGTATCTTTACCACAGAAATAGATTACTGCTCATTTATAACACGTTTACATCATGTTCAGTCATTACTTTTATAGCGAATCATGTAATTTTATTTGTATACACTCGTATTCAAATAATAATTTGTCATTACTGTGCGTTTATTTCTTAAAATATTATTATATACCCGGAGCGCTACTAAGCACTGCTTACCTCCAGCGCGGGAAAATCTAGCTGGAGGTTCAGCAAGTGCCAGCGCCCAAAAAGCACAAACATTTCACATAGTTTCAAACAAATGACAAAAAAAGGAAGATAAAGATTTTGGTGAGAATTCACTCTCTACAAAAAGAATCTAAGTATATTAGCTCTTTAACTTAACTCATTCAAGTTTATTTCTTTGTATTGTGTGATGGTTAAGAAAATCTACTGACATGAATGAAAAATAGAAACCATAGTTGAGTAAGAGAAGTTTCCAAACTTGTTTAAGCTAAGTTCTGGTTAAACCCATGGTCTTTATTTATATTTTCATTATTTTTTTCTCTTGTAAATTATTTCCTGGGTTAGGGGATACTATCTGTCTTGTCCAATTAGAGCAAATTGATACTAATGATTTTTTTTTTATCCATCCATTGTCCAAAGTGTGCAATATGTAGGAGGAATTAGGAGTGAGGAAGACTCTTTTCATGTCTACACAAGAACAACGACGAGCTTTATATTTATTCATGAAACAACCTAAATTTTTATTTTGTGTTGTACTTGATTTTTACCGTTTCAACTTGACATAAACAGTTGAGACCTTTCATGAACAATATTAGGAAGTTTTAGAATACAGGGTGCATAAAAATGTATTTTCCTTCTTAATTCAGTGATTGTTTTGTATGTATGGTTGATTAAGTATTCCTTGGATCCAAAACATATTTTGATCTCTTTTCCCTCCAATGACAGTTCATTTTTTCACTACAGGGTAGCTTTTACTTCAGTGGCAGCAGACCCATCCATTGTTAATCTGGGGCAAGGCTATCCAGACATCCCTCCACCTCCTTACATCAAAGAAGCACTTGCAAAGGCTGCGTCCATGGACCATATAAACCAGTACACTAGAGGTTTTGTAAGTTTCGATGTACCTATTTGAGGCTGCAGGGAGTCATTGATATTGTTGCAAACAAAATGTATTTAGCTGCTATTTCTTAATTCAGTTCAATTCTATTTATTTGATTTAAATGTATCTATTTATATTCATTATATAATGCCAAATAACAAGAAATGTAATCCCTGGACACTTAAAAAATACTTTCCAATTCAAGCCAATTTATATCCAATTAATTGTGATGCAATAAAAATGCAATCGGTTCAAGTTCAATTCCTAGCTAAATAAATTAGTCCCTATCTAAGGAGAACAACAGGTTGCACTTTCATTGAGACCTTCCAATCCTGCAACTGTGGAAAGAAAAGAATTGCATTTTAACATGAAGAAACTTGCGGAACAGCCAAAGTCTGAAAGGATGGCCATCATCCTCCACCAGCTTGGGTTTGAGAGGACAAGAAAGAGGGACAACAGACACCAACAAACACCACAAAAGCAGACTAGTTATACCTGAAGAGAATCAGAAATACTTTAATAATCCCAGAGGGAAATTATTTTTCTTACAAACTTCAGAAATACAGCATAATAAAATAACAGCATATACTGTACATATATATATATATATACAAATTCCACACAAAATATAAATATATACAAATGTAACTATGTTGTATATGTATAAACCTAAAATTAGTGATAATGATAATGCCAATAAATTAGTAAGAATTTACAGAGGGGGGGGTGTCTGACTTTGAGAGAGGCGTTGTAGAGATTGATGACCACTGGCAGGAATGATTTCCTGTGGCGCTCTGGTGGTGCATCTGGGTGAGAGGAGTGTTCTGCCGAAGGAGCTCCAGCATGTGACAGCAAATAAGATCGTACTGGCCACAACAGACTCATAAAACATCCTCAGCATTGTCTGACAGATGTTAAAAGACGTCAGCTTCCCCAGGAAGAAGAGTTGGCTTTGGCCCTTTTTGTAGACCCCCTCAGTGTTTCTAGTCCAGTCCAATTTATTATTTAAGTACACCCCCAGGTACTTATACTCCTCTACAGTGTCTACAGGGACCCCCTGGATAGAAACGGGGGTCACAGGTGTCTACACGTTAATTTCAATGTTGTCTCAGGTACGTAAAAAAAAGAAGCAACAAAGAGACTGAGGAAAGGTACAGATTTTGAATTTTCTTCTGTTTTTTAAATTTATTCAATTAGGTTGATTTGAGATATTATAGAATTTTTAAGGTGTATCAGCAGGACAGAAGTTGCAGAGAGGCACTTTGCTTCCCATTCTAAACCCTGAGATGAGTCTTTTTTTTAACAACTAATAAATTATGCCATTTTTCTACATATGCGTCTCTTTCCAAAATGGGATAGATGCCATCTCTCCTACTCAGACCTCATTTTACCCAGAATAACTGACAAACTATCATAAAAAGTATGACAATGTACAACAAGGAACGGTGTGGAAAGTTCGGTTGAAAACATCCATCCATTTTCTGTACCACTTATTCATTTTGGGAAGGGGAATAAGGGTGACATCAAGTGAGAGGCAAGGTACACCCTGGACAGCTTAACGGTTCATCACAGGGCCACACATAGGTAAATAAATACTCACACTTAAATTCACTCCTTGGCACTTTTTCAAAACAATATCTAAGAAACCGCTGACCTTTGTAAAAGTAGTGTTTACCCTTTACATATAAAATAGGATAAATAAATACATTATTTTATCAGTGATTCAGTATTGAACAACATGGTATTGAAATTGACCATACAAATTTCCTAACTATTTAGTACTGGGGTGATTATACAATTTGACTATGTTATATGGAAACCAAGCAAAAATCTTTTAGTTAAACAGCAGGCTGTAGATTTCAAGATGCCTTATTAGATTATTTTCTAACACGGTCAGTATCAGTATTTCACCATTACCTGGCGGTATCGTACTTAAGTATAACTATGTTTTGTGTTTACTGATCAGGGTCATCCATCTTTGGTGAAGGCCTTGTCTCAGGTGTATGGTAAAGTCTGTGGACGTCGGATTGACCCCTTCAAAGAAATTCTTGTTACAGTTGGTGGCTATGGTTCCTTATTTAGCACTATGCAAGGTCTTGTAGAGGAAGGAGATGAGGTGAGGACATTTCTCTAGTTATTTTCACTTTTCATTTATATTTTTGTGTATTATTATTTGTGTGTATTGCTTGTGTATATTGCCATGTAAAAGTCATGCTCCAACCCTCATTTCATGATATTTTCTTCCAGATGTTTTTGTAATCTTTTAAAATGGTCTTCAGCAATAGTTCACAATTTCTGAAAGTCATTCGCACATTTGTTATACACATTTTCAGTCCTGTCTTTGTGCTTGACCATTTTCAGAGGAATACTTGTTGAGCTACTTAACACTGACCTATGACACATAAACAATTAAAGTGCTCCATTTCAAGCAACCTTTTACATTTTCAACACCAATAAGGGGATTCTAAAAGAGCTATTAGCTTGGGGAGTAGAACATTCTTTGAAGTGTTTTTTTTATTTTTTTTAGATTTTGTTGGCTTTAGTGGCCTTTAATGACAGTAGCTTGACAGGAAAGGGGGTAGAGATAGAGAGGGGGAGACCTGCGGGAAAGGGCCATGGGCTGGATTCGAACCCAGGACACCCGCTTGCGAGCAAAGGCTCTGTATATGGGCCGCCCGCTCTAGCCATTAGGCTACGGCTGCGGCCCTCTTTGAAGTGTTTTGGTAGCTAATAATGTTTGTAACTGACACTACCTTAACCCAGAGCAGGACAATGCCAAAACCAGAGCAGCTCATGACAAAGTCAAGACTAAGATTTTGAAAAGTCAAGGACTTGGATAGAGCAACAACAGACCAATTAAATGCTGAACTTAAAAGCCCTAGCTTAAAAAAATAACTTTCCTTTTCCCCTTCAGTTGCACAGTCCAGCATATGAGCATATACGGTTTAATTTGTTTGAGTAAACTTTAATGGAGGGAATTTTAGGCTTGATAAACAAAGAATAGGGTGAAATTAAATCTGCCATTTTCACTACATGCACCATTTCCTTTTAAAACCTTGTATTGCTTGATGTGTGTGACAGGCTTTCAGCTTGACAAGGAAAGCCAATCGCTACCCAAGACACACAATCCAATTTTTTTGGCATAAAGTAATTTTATATTTATGTATTTAAGATATTTTCTTGAATGAAAAAACATAAATGGGGCATCATTAGTTTAAACTGAAGGCTGTATATGCACACAATCAAATTGAAAAATGGTAAAAAAACATGTGATTTGTGGTATCACATGACACAAGCTTTTCAGAAAAAACAACAACCATGTCCTAATAAATCCAGTGTTTTGTAAATGCAACATTACATTTAGCTAATGATGAATAAAGAGCTGCAGATTCATGCAGAGATAAATAGTGGGCCCAACTTATTGTATACAACTATAATACATCTTAGTTGGAAAGTTTTTTTTCATTGAATAACTAGTTCACAATTAATGTGCAGGTATCCCCACAGCTGTGATCTAGACAGACCTTTTTGAAGTCCAAACTATCCAAAACCTCCAGAAATTACTCTTGAAAGTTGCCTCGAGTTATCCGTCAATGGTAACTAGACAAGTGGTGAACCATAGAGGAGTTAACAACCCTAAAACTATTTCTACAATCTAAAAATTGTAAAAATGAAGTCTCTCTGAAATAGGTGAAAATCCAGCAAATATCTGATGCAGGACCTGAGATACTTCAGGTGTTCCTCCTGCTGTTCACTGAAATTATCAGAAACAGTGGCTGTCTGGTGTGAGATTATTTTGAAAGATTGGAACAGAATAGACAGTCAACATTCATGGCAATACTTATAATACTGTTAAGTATAATTTTGTTTGTATCCATTTCATCAAGGTCATCATAATTGAGCCTTTCTTTGACTGTTACGTACCAATGGTACGAATGGCGGGTGGCAAACCTGTGTTGATACCGCTACGGCCTGTAAGTTTGACTCAGACTTTATTTCACGGCTCAGTCAAATATTCTCTTGTTGGACATAATTTACAAAAAAAGATTAATTTAACAGTAATTTGTGGTTTTCTAAACTCTTGAATGAAACAAGTAAAATATTCTGTTTTTTTTTTAAAGTTTCTTTTTTCTTTCCTCTCTAAAGTCTGTTACAAAAATCTTCCAGATATCTGTTTTTCTTGATCAAGTCTTTAAGTAACAAGTCTTTTTGATAATTATTCAAGTGTCTTTTTTAAATTATTTTGGGAGGCATAATTTTAAATGTCCTCTCCAAAACTATAGAAGCCTGGAAAGAAAACAGTCACGAGTGCAGACTGGTATCTTGACATGGAAGAACTTTCCAGTAAATTTAACTGGAAGACAAAGGCCATCATCATCAACACTCCCAACAATCCTATTGGAAAGGTGAGTGTATAGCATTTACTCTTGATTTTCTTACAGCACCATATGCTCCATGAGAACAACAAAAAAAGCACAGTTGCTGCTGGGGCTGAAATTTAAAAGTGACCAATATAATCAGTGTATGCCTTCAAACTTCCTGCAGATTTTCACCAGAGAGGAGCTGCAGATGATTGCAGACCTTTGTATTAAACATGACGCGCTGTGCTTCAGCGATGAGGTCTACGAGTGGCTTATCTACAAAGGGCACCAACATATAAAAATCGGTAGGTTTTTGTCAAACATGCTTTTTAACAAAGTTTTAGAAGGTTCAGTTGTAATTATTCACCTGGTTTGTGATATATACATATACACACAGTATACACAGACACATATATATATATATATTCATATGTACAATTTTCTTTATCTGCAGCCACTCTGCCTGGAATGTGGGATAGGACAATAACTATTGGTAGCGCAGGGAAAACATTTAGTGTTACTGGATGGAAGGTAACTGTGGATTTTGAGTGCTTTCTGGACTGTCTTTGGAGAGTATTCTGTAATGCTTTGTTATACATTGTGAAATCTTTCCTTTAGCTTGGTTGGTCGATAGGACCTGAGCACTTGATAAAGCATCTTCAGACCGTCATGCAGAATACTCTGTACACCTGTCCAACCCCTTTACAGGTAAGTCAGCCAGAATTTATTTTTACAAGGAATCATATTTTTTAAGATTGTTACATGTTGATCCATTTCTGATGTGCTGCTTTCAGGAGGCAGTGGCACAAGGCTTACTCCTGAACTATGAGATGATGGGTCAACCTGAGTGTTATTTCTTCTCACTGGCAAAAGAACTTGAAGGAAAGAGAGACCGTTTAGCCTCCATCCTGCAGGATGCTGGTATGACTCCTGTTATCCCTGAAGGAGGCTACTTCATGCTTGTAGATGTCACATCACTCAGTGAGTTTCTGCCCCTGTAAAGTATCATCCGCAAGGATATGATACTCGAGAATGTTGCTAGAATGATGGGTTCCTGTTAGAACTGACCGTGCGTCATTCATACTGTGTGCTTCATCTCACATGCAAATAGTAAAACTTTCTTTGAAGCTGAACAGTTTGCATGCTTTCTTTTGGATTTGTGATTATGTTTAAAATGAATGTGCATATTTGTTTTTGTCCAAATACCACACTTTAAGCTGCTGTTTTCTGAAAAAAAACCCAATAACTTTTTATTCAATTATTTTAACTAAAAAGGTACTTTTTACTGTTTTTGTATTCATTAAAGAAGAATTGTAAACAATATATCATGTTCTTGTTTAGAATTTTTGTATGGATTGAATTATTTTATTCTTAGAAAATAAGTAATATTTGTAATCACTTATTTTTGACATGACCATAATTGATGACAAACTGGAATTTGCTGTGAAAAGAGCAAAGGGATTTAATGACAAACATGGGCACTTTGCCATGGTTTATGTAATGCTGTGAAAACTGCGGAAATAAAATACAAAGGCTTTTGAAGCTTTATCAACTTACAGGCAACATTTACTTAATCCAACGGTTACCTTGTGGCCTCCTGGCACTTCAGAGGTCCTAGGTGAACATTCTCTCAGTCTTGTACACTCCTTTACACCAAAAAAGCTGACCATGCTGCTGCGGATGGTTCAGAAAAACAATTCTTTGCTCATGCATTTTTCGCAGCTCAGACACTTATATTGCAACTGCAGCGACACAAAATAAGATAGACCTCTGTGAAGAAATAAATACATCTTATACTAAGATAAAACATAAAACATCTTCATGTCAGCCAAAACAAAATAAAACCAAATATTTTAACTGCTGAAAACAAATATTACCATCTTGAATACAGTGACACTTACAAGGAAGACATTCATTTCTTAAATTAAAACATTTAAACATGAGCAATTTAGCCCTGTGGACTTAATAGTTTTTTTGTTAACACTCTAAACTTACAATGTAATTTGTCTTTGATGGATATCTGTGCAAGAACATCCAGTTCTGTCGATTTGTCATCATTTGAAGTCAAGTAAATTTGAATGTGTTCGTAGATAAAAACGTAAATTGCCTGCTTTTTATTCAACACAGATCAGGACCTGTCACAAATGGTTGATGATGAAGCCTATGACTACAAGTTTGTGAAGTGGATGATTAAAGAAAAGGTAAGTATAGTCTATAATCAAATTATAGAGGCCGTTTTAATTGCCTTTACCTTTTTTAATCAAAACAAATCTGATGTATTTCTAACAGAAACTTGCAGCCATTCCAGTCACAGCATTCATTGGAGAAGATTCTAAAAAGCATTTCGAAAAATACATTCGCCTTTGTTTCATAAAGGTAGATGGAAAATATCAAAGCAACATATATTTTGTGATGGTTATTGTTGGCTGACATGGTGTTTATTTTTCTGTTGTTTTTCTTTACAATAGCAAGACAGTACTCTGGAAGCAGCAGGGAGCATCTTGAAAAACTGGAGAAAAATTTAAATAAATGTGCTTTCTGAACCCTTAAACTCTGCAGTCAAACGAGCTGTACTGTATGCTAACTGGAAATGAGTGAATTCTTGAGAGAACAGTTTGTTATGAAATTGATCAACTATTTTGATTTGTGCCCTCCGAAAAGAGAAAGGATCTGTCAGTAAACATGTTTAAAATGAATCAGTCAGATGAACACCAGGTGTCAGGTTTCTGTATTTCCCTAGGAAGGATTGGAGACCCTTTTTGTCACTACTGTTGTCAATTACTATAAAGATATAACTTAATGCACACAGAAACAACCTGTTACTGAAACAATCTCATTAGATTGTGACTTTAATTTGCCCGTCGCTTTAAAATATATAATAATAAATGTAAAAAAGACAACAAATCAAAGATTGCTCAAAGGTAATCTTTAGCTTGCATGATTTTCAAAACCAGCTATGTGAGTTTTAAAAAAAACTTTTTTGTTGCCCGGATCCTCAGCCGATAGAAAATTAAATAAAGAGTGATAATTTTTTATTACATTTGATGAGCAATTGAAATGTATGTGCAGTTTGAAGCTAAAGTGCCATAAAATCTTGAAAAAAGTTTGAATTTGATCTTTTCTGGTCCCCTATTTTGTAAAAGTAACCAAAAATTAAACATCTTATCATTTCAATATGTACTTTTTTTTTACACAGTCTAATTATTCAAGACTGTATTTAATAAAAGTCTTCCATACAGTTATCTCCGCTATAGGAAAAGAAAGGAATGCCATTGCTAGCAATGACTCAGTAACCATTAGCCGCATTTCTCAAAACTTGTCCAGAGGGGTAATCTGGGTAAAGGAATTGAAATTTTAATGAGAATAGACTAATTAGCACCAAATTCCTGATCCTGTCTGGGGCGGCACGGTGGTGTGGTGGTTAGCACTGTCGCCTCCCAGCAAGAGGGTTTGCACGTGGTGGTGGTGTGTCTGCGTGGGTTCTCTCCGGGTTCTCCGGCTTCCTCCCACAGTCCAAAAACCTGCATGTTAGGTTGATTGGAGATTGGGGAAATTGCCCTTAGGAATGAATGTGAGTGGTTGTTTGTCCTTGTATGTCCTGTGTGTGGCCCTGCGATGGACTGGCGGACTGTCCAGGGTGTACCTTGCCTCTCGCCTGTTGACCACTGGGATAGGCTCCAGTTCCCCCCGCGACCTCATCAGGGAATAAGCGGTATTGATAATGGATGGATGATCCTGTCTGGAAAACGAAGAGTGACGCTCACGAAGGACGTTTACTGGCATGCCAGAGACATATCTGTGTCATATAACTGTGGGACACTACTTTTTCCAGCCACTAGAGGGAGACAAAGTACATTACATAGAAATAATTAGAATCTTGTTTTACAATTTTCACCATGTCTCAATGTCTTACAAAATATTTCCATTTTGTAAGAATAATGTATCCATTTTTGCCTTTAAATCAGTATCACTGCTCCCTGGATAGAATGTAAATATAAAGGCCGAAATATTGTCACCTCAACTTAGTAAAAAACCAATCAAACTTCTAAGATTGATACAACATTAGATAAGAATGTGAACCACCTTGTGACAGTCACATCTAATACATCTAAGCAGTTTTACATATAAGAAATTCTGTTTTAACAAACAAAGGTACTTTAATCTTTTGTCGCAAATGGAGAAACACCACCTTTTCCAGTCTACTCTCATGATTACACATTGAGCTTATAATAGCAGCTCATGAACTCGTGGGTTAGATTTTATATATCTCTAGAATACAGTATGACAAGTATCTCTGTATGCTTGAGAACATTTTCATTTGTAATAGCTAAGGCTTCTTTCTTCTGTGTTTGGTGTACTGTGGCATGATATGTGTGGCACACAAATTCTGGGATTCCATGCCTAAAGCACTTCTGAGCATTCTGTAAAATTGCAGCAATGGGTACCCAAGTTAAAGCTATTTCCAGATGTCATAGTCAACAGCAGTATGCCTGCACTTAATCTGGAGGAAGCTTTATCTGATGAAATGCTTTTAATTGTAGCCTCAGAGTTGATAGTTAATGTTCCAAGCTTCTCCACATGAAATTTTGCTATTGGTGGGGATGAAGGTATTCTGTTCTGTAAGGCAAACAGTGGGGAAAGTGAGGAGGGGTGTCCTCTCCTACCTCTAGATTAACATCGACCCAATAGGACTGCGTGAACCTGTGTGTGTGCAAGCGAGCGATGTCATGGAAACTAGGGGCTAGGTTTATGTATAGGGATCTATGTCCTGCCTCATTGACTAAGACCCCTTCCATTTTGCACAGACATTTATTCCTCCTCTCAATTTTTTATTGTCCACAGCCTTGTTGTAGCAATCTGAATCAGTAATTTAATCAGTTTGTCTGCTCAACTGATTTTTTAAAATAACGTGCCAGTTGTTTACCATGATTTGAGTAGTGTAGCGAAGCACACTGACCTGATTAAACATGTTCCAAACTTTTCAGCAGATGCCAGTCTTGTTTATCAGGGCCCTAAGGTTGCTAATGTCTTATCTTGCCAGAGTACTGATTACCATGCTAACGTCTCTGTACGGTCTTATTCTGACACGTAATCTATTTTTCTTTTCCTTCACCTCGGTTATGTGTTTGTCCTATGAAACGTTTGCATGAAGTCATTCATTCTTTCGATCCAGCAACATAAACATATAATACTCCACATTTGTGATGAAGTGGGAGGATTGGTGCTGGGAGCACAACTGCAACTGAGAAACCCGAATAGGATATTATTTGCAGGCTGCTGTTATCAGACATGTGCATTCAGTAAATCCTGTCAGATTAGGTGTCTGGCGGTATAATAGTGTCGTAATTTATGTTTATTACAATTCATTTGTCAGTAATCTTATGTCACAATCCCTGTTATGTAGAAGGGTTTAGATTACTGGTGCTCGTAACACAAGACCAGATATTTGTGTTACTTTGTGTCACCTCTAGGGGGCCATGTTGATCATGTAACGATCGACAAGTTTCTTCTCCGTTTGGACAAGTGTTTGTTGCAGCCAAAGCAATGGATTGTCTTGTAAGCATTGCCTTTTACTGTCTTAAACTATTCATAGAATGAGGATTTTGTACTCAAACCGTTTATGACACTCAAAACCTGAAGATTTTTATTTTATTTTTATTTTGTTCTAATCATCAAAGCCATAATCATTACAACATTTTTATAATACAAATTCAGAAGAATTTCCTAGCATTTTTTGCAAGATATATCTGTGAGAGTTTAAACGGTGCACCAGTGCACCCCTCCTCCCAAATTTTGTCCTCTCTCACACAGGCCATATGGCAGTGTGCCCCCTGCGCTCATTGCCAGCCCCTGCGCTCTGCACACAGGCTAACAGCTTGGTGGACACATAATTAATTTGCTGCAGCGTCTGCCATTTATTTTCCAACCTACATTTTGTTAATTGGACAAAGGAGGTTCAAATCATGTGAATGTTTCTGTGTATGTTAAGGCTACTAATTGCATGGAATTTACAAGATAGGACTGGCTTGTGGGAATACTGAGTCAGGCGTAATACTGGGGAGGAGTGCAATGAGTTCTTATTAATGCGCCATGCACAAAAACAGGGACTAAAATGTGGATTATCGTTTGTGAGTACTGATGAAAGAAATGTAACATCCAATCAGTGTTGCAAGTCTTTCGACTTTCATGCTGCACAGAGACTATACTGTCATAATGTGTCATTTCTGTTGTCTTGTTTTGTTAATGCCTTAATGTGAGCTGGCATTGCCCCTTCCCTTCTTACCTCTGTCACATCCCTCTGATGCTTCTTTTAATTCACTAAGTAGTAACTGTGTACAAGCAGAGTTGAATGACACTTGAAATATGAGTTTAATGCAGTTAATTTACTTGTAAATGCAAATGTTAATAGGCAACGACTGTGCAAAATACATCTTTTCAAAGACTACGTTTTTCGTGTGTGTATGTTTTGTAAACATCGTAAGATGATGTTGAAAGTTATCTAAATGATCAGAGTTATAGAAAATGCATATCAGGAGAAACCACCAAGTAGACATTGTGAATATAAACTAGGTCTCCCACTGTATTGTATTCCATTGATTATTTCATCCTTAATAAAGTTGACCAATAATTAGCTCAGAAAGATTATAGATTTTGAGGTAAATCACATATAATAATATAATGCTCAGAATATCAGCAGATTTTTAATGCCATTGAAGTTTTTACAAGTCGACATGTTTCTGTGAGACCTTTCTATGGGAGAATTTTTTTATGGATTTCAAATTACTGAGGTATTCTGATTTTAGAAGCTGACCAAGCTGCCAGCGCCTTCAGGAGCTGTTTAAAAGGGGTGTTCTTGAGTCGCCCCTAGAGCTGAGCAAAGCAGGGAATGCTGTTGTTAATCATCTGCCTTAGCCACCTCTGTTCCCCAATACTTTCTCTTTTCTTCCCCCAGCCCCATTCTCCAATTCTTGCCTTCACTGTTTCCCTGCACTGATTTCAAGGCATGGATTAATCATAGCATGGAATTTTAGCAATATCTTTATTGTCCAATGGCAGAAAGTTGTGGGGAGTGGGAACTGTGTAAATTATGAAAATCGTGTTGCACATTATTGCAGATTACCTCATTTGGAAGCCATTTTTGAGGATTTAATTATTAAATATTCTAATGCTCATGTTTCTTTCAATTTTCTGAAGTTTTGCTTCAGTTTGATCTCTCCTCCAGCCATTAATCCCTCCTTTCTCAGCCAGAATCAATGCATTCTGGAATGTTAAAGCTAAGCAAAATGCACTTTTTTGGTGTGCTATTTTGGAGTTACTACCTCATATTAATGTGTTAGAAGTATGATTGATAAAAGACCAGCCACATCTACATAATAACCAAGAAGTGAATGAATGTTTATTTAAAAGTGACTTTCAAATATGTTGCATCTAGTGATATTTTAATATTTTATTTCTTTCATTCTTTTCATTTTCTGGCTTTTCAAAGACTTTGTCTGGCTGCAACACAAATGGCTTGAATAAAGTACACATATCGGTGTCAGATCTAAGTGACGATAGTGAAATGGAAGCTTTTATAGTTCAGACACTCAAAGAAAAGGCAATGTTCTCTTATTTTGACTTCCTCTTTACTATTTTCACCTGAAAAAAGATGTAAATCTTAACATTGCCATCAATTTTTGTTTAAATCCATGAATGCATTCATATTTTCGTTTTACAATGCGCCTTCATTTTAGATGCTTGCTGGGTTGATTACTATGTGGTCATACAGATGATCTCTGTAAATTTAATTGAGCAAGCCAAAAATTATGCATTTTCTGATAAGAAAAGAATAATAAAATCTGTCCACTATACCCCTACACCCCTTTTTCTCAATAGAGTTACAGGATGGCTATAGCGTGGCCCAGCTGAGAACGGGCAAGAGGCATTGTAATTTGACTATTGGAAACCAAATCAATCACTGGAATCACTAATCACAGAAGATCTAACAAAATTTCAGGCACCGCTGTCTGCATTCTCTTTAAAAGCATCACTGATGCAAAAAAGGCTTTCTATACCGATAAGATTCACAGTACAACCGACACTCGAAAATGATTCTCCATCTTAAAAACTCTGCTTAACCCTCCTCCTCCGCCACCTGCTACTAGCTTCACGGCAGACACGTTCGCCTAATTTTTTACTGACAAAGTGGCAGCTATAAGCAAACAGTTTACTGAAAGGTCTGCACCTGAAACTTCTCACAGTACATATACAAGCAGAAGTCCTACTGCTTTGTTCTCCTCCTTTGCTCCTCTCACTGAGAGTAATGTGTTCAAACTTCTCACATGTAGCCATCCTACTACATGCTTGCTGAACCCAGTTCCTACAAACTTACTCCAGTGCATAGCTCCTACAGTAACTGCAGCAGTCACACATGTGATCAATGCTTCGCTGACGTCAGCCATATTTCCTAGCTCATACAAGCAAGCTTTGGTCACACCGCTGCTCAAAAAACCCTCTCTCCCACCAACTCAGGTGGAAAACTATCGTCCGGTTTCTCTACTTCCATTTCTGTCAAAGACCATTGAAAGAGCAGTCTTTAAGCAGGTCACAGACTATCTTTCACAAAACAATCTTCTTGATACAAATCAATCTGGGTCTAAAAGTGGCCACTCCACTGAAACGGCTCTTTTGTCTGTGACAGAAGCCTTAAAAGAGGCAAGAGCGACTGCCAAGTCTTCAGTACTTATCCTTCTTGACTTATCAGCCGCATTTGACACAGTCAATCATGACATCCTTCTGTCTATACTGTCGTGCATGGGCATCACAGGGAGAGCACACTCCTGGTTTGAATCGTACCTCACTGGTCGATCATTTAAAGTATCCTGGCTTGGTCACACTTCTGCAGCGCACCACCTTGACAATCCTCAATAGGCCGTGGGCTAGAATCTGTACGATGACTTTTCGTTTGAACTTTTTGGGGGCAACTTTCCTCCAGTTTAATTAGATACTTTGGACTTCAGAGATCTCAAAAAGCCCATGTTCCCACACTTTCACTTGCACATTAATTAATTACAGACAATTAAAATTTCGGTAGTTCCACATCTGGCCTATAGGTGTCTAAAACTAAGAAAATCTCCATATTTTTGGTTTTAACCAAGTGATCTTTACCAAAATACTTTAAAATCCTTAAGGTTGATCATTAGAAAAGTTTTTTTTACGCAAAAATAGCTGTAATCAACACAGAAATGCAATTTTGACCTTTATTTTCGATCTTTGCTGCCAGAGAGCCACTGAACCTGAACTACTACTACATATTTTCCACTTTATACAGCCATAGCAAGACAAAGGACAATAATTTAATATGCAAAAACCTTGTTTTTTGTCCAAATAATTTCTTACTAATTTAATTATTGAAAAACTGACACTTCACTTTCCTTCATATTGCATTTATTGACTTAATGAGAGAAAAACAATGTAGGGTACTTTCAGTCTAAAAAATAATCAAAACAAAATAATACAGTTGAATAAAGCCTTACTATCAAAAGTAAACCTTACTATAAAAAATGGAATAATAAATAATTTTCACTGTCATTAAAAACTAACTAGCGATCCATATTTATATACAATATAAAAATATGAACCTCTCATATCTACAGTTATATTATTTTAATCTTTCCTCGCGACATCATACTATTTAAATCCAAACATATCATATTTACATCTATGCAAAATACGATAGGGGATATCGCAACCGGCCCACCTTTACAGGTACTTGCCCCTGCACCATCTGTGGGCCAGTGGCATCGCTCTCTCTCTTGTCTCCTCCCCTCAAGGCACCCCTAATCCTCTGTGACTAGAATAGGAGTTGGGTAGCTTCAGCAGGTTATCAAATGGGCAACCCCCTTCACTGGTGTTTCGTTGATTTAAGCCCATGACACCTCGGAGGGGCTCAACGGCAGGTCCAGCGTCCTGGACCCACCCCCACTGACTGCCACCCAACTCTATCTTCAGTCCTCTGCTCACTCCGTGCTACAGCTCTGCCACCGCACCTCCCGCTGCATCCAAATCCAGCGAGATGCCTCCTCCGCCCGCTTGGTGGCGTTGGCTACAAGCCGCTTCCTGGCCAGCCCTTCGATTCCCAGCAGTCCAAGGGCTCTCCAAAGCGACCGACCAGCAAAGCCTCTGCAGCCCACCTCCACTGGGAGATTCCAGGTTTTCCATCCATTTAGCTGGCTCTCTAGGATGAGGGCTTGGTATTTGCTGAGCTTTCGCTCATAGGCCTCCTCCATCCTCTCTTCCCAGGGGATAGTCAGCTCAATGAGCGCCACCTGTTTGGTACCTTTAGACTGTGGTGGAACAATGTCTGGTCTCATGCTAGTGTGGGCTATCTCCTCAGGGAATCTGAGCTGTTTTTTTAGGTCTGCCCGCATCTCCCAGTCATTTGCCGTGGCCAGGACCCCCTTGCTCCTCCCTCCTGCTGCTCCATTTTCTCCTGCCCTGGTGAAATGTATAAAACGCGGCCCTTTGGACAGCTGCCTTGCCCTTTTCCTTGCCTGATCGATGCCGTCAGCCAATTGAGCAAGGATCTGGTCATGACGCCACCGGAACTTGCCATCTGCTAAGCTTGAGTGGCATGAGGAGAGGACGTGCTCAAGGTTAGCCGTCCTTCCGCAGAGCTTGCAGCTTGGGCTCTCGACCATTCCCCAGATGTGGAGGTTTAAGGGGGTAGGTAAGACGTCGTAAACAGAGCATAAAAGGAACTTGATGCGGTGGCCTTCCATGCTCCAGATGTCCTGCCAAGTTAGAGCCCTCTCTCTCGCACACTCCCATCTAGTCCAGCTGCCTTGTTTTGTCATGGCTACAGCCTTTACATACCGGCTCTCCTCCTCTGCCTTCCTGACTTCTTTCTGCACCAACCCTCGCCTCTCCTTTGGGTCCGCTTTGTTCCAGCTTGTTCTGGTGGAACAGCCCAACCCAAGCCTTCCCTGGGCTACCGACCCGACAATGTCTGCGTGATGCAGTCTGTCCTCTGCCTCCTTTACTGCTCTGCTGGCTGACCACTTTCGGCCTGTCCAGATGACGATGTCTTCTTGACGTACTCTCTCGTCTTTACTGTCTCGCAGCATCATGGCCTGGCGTGTTTTTGTCGCCTTGTACTCTTCCACCACTGATGTTATTGGTAGCTGTAGCTTGCTGCCTGTGCTGTACAGGCCAATGGAGCAAAAGCTTTTTGGGACACCCAACCATCTCCTCAGGTAGGTGTTCAGCTTCCTCTCCAGTCCCTCAACAGTGGAGACAGGTACCTCATAGACCAGGAGAGGCCAGAGCAGTCTGGGGAGAACCCCATGTTGGTAGCCCCAGGCTTTGTACTTACCCGGTAGGCCGCTCTTCTCCAGAGATGTCATCCAAGCTTCTGCCTGGCTAAGCATCTCCTTCACGCTCTGTCTGTCATTGAGGTCCATCCTGTACCACTTCCCCAAGGACTTCACAGGCCTTTCTTGGACAGTTGGGATGGTGTTCTCTCCGATTTTGAAGCGGTACCGATTCTGAATACGCCCCTTCTTCAGAACCAGGCTTCTAGATTTTGCCGGTTTAAACTCCATCCTTGCCCAATTGGTGATCTCAACCAAGTCCTCCAGAATCCATCTTCCTTCTGGTACTGATCTTGCTGTTATGGTGAGATCGTCCATGAATGCTCGGATGGGCAGCATCTGGACTCCACTTGCAAGTACTGCGCCTCGACGCAACTTCTCTGCTGATTTGACGAGAAGATTCATCGCTGCGGAGAACAGGATCACTGAAATTGTGCAGCCCGTGACAATGCCCACTTCCAGTCTCTGCCAGTTGGTGGTGAATTTTCCACAGGTGAAACGCATGTTAAATCCGTCGAAGTAGTACTGCAGAAGCGCCTGAAATCGCTCAGGGATATGGTAGGTCTTCAGTGTCAGCTCCACTAGTTTGTGGGGTATTGTTCCATAAGCGTTTGACAGATCAAGCCACAGTACTGCCAGGTTGCCATGGTTTTTCTTTGCATCCTCAATGATTTTGGAGATAACACTGGTGTGTTTGAGGCAGCCAGATATCCCTGGGATGCCACCTTTTTGTACCGCAGTGTCAATGTACCCGTTCTCCAGCATAAAGGTGGTCAACCTCTTTGCCAGGATCCCCAGGAAGATCTTCGCTTCCACATTGAGCAATGAGATGGTGCGAAACTGCTTGATCCCTGAAGAGTTCTCCTCCTTAGGGATGAAGCACCCCTCTGCGATTAACCAGTCGTCAGGAAGATAGTTCTTCTTCCATGCCACTGTCAGTAGCTTCCAGAGTCGTCTCCTGAGCCTTTTGCAATGCTTGTAGACGTTGTATGAGATGCCATTTGGCCCTGGAGCCGATTTTCCTCTGGCTTTCTTTAGAAAGCTGTTAACTTCCTGCCAGCTTGGTTCCTCTGTCTTGAAGGGGATTGTTGGTTTGGCTGGTTTGATGAGCTTTTCCATCTCATCCAAACTGACCTCCCTTCTGGGATCACTATGGACCTGACGAAGATGTTCCTCCACCTCTTCCTTTGTTGCTTTCAACTCCCCTGATCTTTTGTCGCCCAGGAGTTTTGACAGGTATTGGAATGGATTCTTGGTGAAAGCTGCCCTTTCTTTCAACCGCCGCTTCCTGTCCCTGCAGTGACACTCAGCTCGTCGCAAGATCTTAATGCGCTCCCTCAGATTCTTCCAGAGTTCTGTGAGTGCTGGTTTCTCGTCTGGTGTTGCTTTGCGAAAGGCCTTCTTCAGCCTCCGCAAATCCCCTCTCAGGGTTGCTATCTCCTTCAGGCGTCTATTCTCCTTGGGCTGGGTGTTTGCTCTGCCTTTCAGCTCTTTCCTTCCGAAGCGCTCAGCACCCATGCTCCAGGTTATAGAGGACATGGCCTTGAGTTTCTTCCCCACATCTCCTGCAGTGGTTGCTTCCAGCACCTGGTCCACGTCGCAATCAAACATCTCCCATTCTTTTCTTGCAGCGGCAGTTGGCCAGTTCACACGTTGTTTCCGGACGTCTCCTTCACGAGTGATCTGCACAAGCTGCCTTGTATACTGAGTCGCTTCCCTCTTACTCTGCTGCCTTGCCGCCTCCGTCACGTCAGCGATGCTGCTCTTGCTCCCCTCCTCGTCACGTGCCTGGAGATTCTGGGGACTGTGGTTTGCGTCCTGCCCCAGCCTCTCCTCCGTCTCACCAGGTTGCCCTGTGCGTTGCACGTGACTTTCAGGTTGCAAGCACTTCATCTTTGTCTGATGTATCTTCAGCCCTTTCTCATTTTTGCATTTCTTCCCACATCTGCAGACCCGGGATAAATCGCTTAGCTGTTCCGTAGTCGGTTGTCCGTTGATGGTGGTCATAACATTGTTCTGTCCTGTGGGTCGATCATCCTCCCCCGCTCTCGCTCGACCCCGGGGGTATCTTTTAATATACTTTTCCATAGCGGTTGCCCGCATCTCCCAGTCATTTGCCGTGGCCAGGACCCCCTTGCTCCTCCCTCCTGCTGCTCCATTTTCTCCTGCCCTGGTGAAATGTATAAAACGCGGCCCTTTGGACAGCTGCCTTGCCCTTTTCCTTGCCTGATCGATGCCGTCAGCCAATTGAGCAAGGATCT
The DNA here is from genome assembly GCA_907169785.1 of Menidia menidia. Classification (NCBI taxonomy): domain Eukaryota; kingdom Metazoa; phylum Chordata; class Actinopteri; order Atheriniformes; family Atherinopsidae; genus Menidia; species Menidia menidia. The sequence continues at coordinate 3,491,100 of CAJRST010000002.1, forward strand.
GGTCATGACGCCACCGGAACTTGCCATCTGCTAAGCTTGAGTGGCATCTTATTATTGAAATCCAGACCTTTCATATTTGTTTTTATATTTTCATCAAAACTTACAACATATATGAAAAACATTATCTGAATAATCCAAGTCCTCATCATTTGAATATATCGCTTCCACATCATTCTCATTTTCACTCAGAGCAGGAAAGTTTGCACAGTGAACACATTGGCAGAGGTCACTACATGGCAAATGACCCCTTTTGCATGGACAGATTTGTGTAGCACATGCATTTGTCTTGAACTTGCAAGATATGGCCATCGTGACATCCGATGGAGCTGTGGGATTTACCATCCAACAATAGGAGAGCACTCCATCTTCAAAGGACCAGTCATGGCCTTCTGGGTTAGGGGCGTAAATAAACTGGTCGAAACACCTTCTATAAATTGCTAGCTGGTATTCAGCTGGCTTAGAATGTTGTCAAAGACAACCCTCATTTGGTGGAAAAGATTTATCTGATTTACGGAGAGGAGAACATTTTAAAGCTGGCATCATTAACTCAGTTTTTCTGTCCATACAAGTGACAGACAAATTCTTCAAGCTGAAGGAACAATTCATCATCAACATCCCAATTTGTCCCAATAATTTCAAAGCAATTAACAGCTGGCTCTGATTCAAGCATCAGCCTTTGGCCTTTAACTTTTCCTTTAAAGGCACTTAATGTGTCACATCCAGTAAAAATATGAAGACCAACAAAAGCTAGACCTTTCCTTGGACCATGAAGACTTGCTAGATGAGAAATATTTACAATACGACTTTTGTTGCCAGTCCCTGTCTGCACACAACCTAAAGCCAAGACCATGAAATCAGTGTCAGGGCTCAAGAGAACAATATCTTTATATTCCAATGCATTGCAAGAAGTAGAAGTCTGGTATCGGCTTCTTTCATGATCACAGCAAAGAGTGCTTTGGGTTCGCTCGCGTACAACACGTTAACATGCTCTCCTAATTTTTTTGTCCGTGTACTTCGAGTAGCACTTCCTATGGTACCCCAGCTCAGCGGGTCTTGGCGACTCAACTGTCTACTGAGAGAAAGTCTCGGCTATTTCTTTCTCCCTGCCATCCAGGTCTATCCACACACACACATATCCAAACACACTCACTACCTCTTGTGACTAGTAATAAACACATCCCTGCCTCTAGACAAACATACATGCTTAAACACACTCCTAGGGACAATTTGGAATTTCCAGCTTACCTAACATGCATGTTTTTGGACAGTGGAAGGAAGCCAGAGCACCTTGGAAAACCCATGCAGACTCAGGACGAACATGAAGACTCCACACAAAAGGGTCCCAGTCGACTGGGGACTTGAACTGGAAACCCTATTGCTGCAAGGCGACAGTGATAACCACCACTCCACTGTGCCTCCATAATAAAATCTGAGTTCTACATTTTCTAAAAATGAAACCCTACCCTGTATCTCCTCACCCAACTACTCTTTCTGTACTTCCCTCCATCTCTACACTGTCACCACCGTTGCCCCTAACAGAGTCTGACTAGTGATTTTCTTCATTGTAGCTTATTGTCAGGTTGATGCTAACTCTAATGTTGTATCTGCATTGTATTTTCCTTTAGACAAAAAGCTCTGCAAAACATAAGTTGATTTTCTACAGCTAATGCACTTTGAGTAATATCTTTGAGGATACTCTTAAACAAATCTCTATCTCGAGGTAAGTCTGTGCTTCTTAACTGACCAAATGTTGTAGCTAAAGCTTTAAGTGTATTCTTTTTGTAAAAAGACAAGACACGCAGTTTTTACCATTAAACTAAGGACAAAAGTAAGCATATCTTCCATTTCAGCACACATAATGATAACCAATTTTCTAGTAATATTTCAGTCCTCTTTTGGTTTTGCTGCTGTTGTCTGAGATAAAGTAAAAGGTTGCTGCTGTTTGTATCATGCACATGTTTTTCCTCTGAACAGGTTACTGGTGAAATTAAGCATCTACTGCACCTCTGACTGGTCCAATTTGAAATGATAGGAAGGGGTCATGAGACATCCTTAGGAACAGCATTATGAAGGGGAGCGGCTGGTTCATTAGGAGCTGGAGGGCTAGGGCGGATATACATAACCTGAGGAGCTCGTTGTTGCTGATTACTCATCAGCATTTTTCTGCCTTGTGGGACACTTCTATTTCTGTGTGCTCCTTCAGTGGCTGTGTTCAGCGACATGTCCGGTGCCACTCGTCATGTTGGCTGTGGCTGGGAGGAACAGCTGTCTGTGTTAACAAGGCCATAGCGGAGGAGACCAGTGAGGAGGCGGTACTTAAACAGACCAGAGCTTTACTCAGGCTCCATAAGACCCCGGGATACGTAAACAACGACTCAATGAGAATGCGTGCCATTATTGTAATTAACACAGCTCACATCAAGCACTGTCAGCTTTCAAGAATTTTAGGAAGGTCTTGCATTTATTTCAAAAGGCTGGCATACAATGACCACAGGCCCTCCCTGCATCATACATTAACATCCTCAGTAAAACATGCATAAAAAGATGAATCCACCATTCCAAATGAAAAGACTAGGCCTGAATGCCATTATCCACAACATGTACACAAACTATCTTGATCTATGATTACATTCTAAATTGTTAAAATTAATTTAACTGTCGCTTGAGATCTTAAAATTTCAGTGCTAAATCATTACAAATCATTACACAGATGTATTGGCAGAATGTGCTCACAATGTCAAACAGAGGGCTCTCTTTTGGATTGCAGTGTTGCAGTGGATTGGCTCAGAGCATACTCGGTTCTTTAACTTTGCTGCTAGATGCTACCAAAATGAGTTATATTATAATAATGAATGCCGCTTTTTTCACCATCAGGATGATATTAATGTTTGGTGTAGTCATTAATGATGATCACCTCTTCTACAATAATTTGATCTCAGATGATATAGGTAGAACATAGCCATAACCTACTAGGTAGACCAATATGCAGTAAACATGCCTGATTCACCTACGGAAAAATGTCTTTCTTCTTTATTTTTTATACATATAAATCAGGTCTTAATTTTAAACATAGGAACCTTTGCTGCAAGATTTTAACTAAGTATAACAACCTGAACCACAACTTTTCTTATCAATTCTTTTCAGAACAACATTTTACATTTACACTTTGTTGTACAACTGTGATGTAGTAGGTTGACTTATCATATGTAAATATCATTCTGTCCCCTTTTAGTCTGAAAGGATGCTTTCTAGTTGAGGTCAGGACAGGACCCTCCAGATCACTGGACGCTGACTCTGGAGACCCTTCCTCACTTTGTACGTGGGGTCTGTAGCTGTCTGTTGCCCCTGGAGCAATCTGTACTCTTGTGTCGTCTTCTGTGTCCTGATCGTCCTCCTCTCCAGCGTGGTCTTTTTCTGGATAAAACTCAGGTGCCTCAGCACTCAGTGTACTATCCTTTTGAATATCTGGTCCAGTTTGCTGTCCAATAATAGACTTCCAATCCTCCTCATTTTCATCAGCTGTGCTGTTTCGTGTGTCCACATTCCTTTGCGTTTTTTTTAAAAAGTCCCTCACGGGGAATGCTCGACTGTTTTGTTATGAAAATTTTATTTTAAAGAAAAAGACTGAGTCCATCTCAGGAAGTAAGAAATATAGATTTATTAAAAGAGAAAACTTAATGAAGTGATAGCAGCCAGCACGACCATACAAGTGGTTCATTTGACGTATCAAACTGCTCTAAAGTAAAACAAATCATGGTGCATTTTATACACCTCTGAGTCTAAAATGAGACATAAAGTCTGTCCATTCTAAAATGAGATGTAATGTTCGTCCTTCATCCTGCATCTATAATAAACAATCTTCGAAACAAAAGATTGTTAGACAAAATATTAAATTCAATTCAATTTTATATATATAGCGCCACATCACAACAACTGTTGGGCTTTCCAAACAGAGCAGGTTAGACTGACTCTGAAGTTAATTACAGAAACCCAACAATTCCCACCATGAGCAAGCACAAGGCGATACAGGCAAGGAAAAACTTCCTTTTAACAGGCAGAAACCTCGAGCAGAACCATGGCTCAGGGTGGGTGACCATCTGCCTTGGCCGGTTGGGGGTGAGAGAAAGAGAGGGCAAGAGAGAGAGGGCGAGAGAAGGACAGAGGCAGCAGAGAGAGGCAGCATACACAGTAACACATATACTGGATGAAAAATGGCAATGATATTGAGACTAATGATAGTGATAGCAGTAATGATAGCAATAAGACTATGTAGAGTAGTAGTTGAGTAGAACACGGGGACAGCCGGAAACTCCCAATCACAGATCCAGCTTCTACAGCTCTAGGAAGACTGCAGGTCTATCCCTTCCTGCAGGAAGGGATAGGAGGAGACTCCCAACCACAGATCCAGACCCCACAGCTCCAGAGCCAGGAATATCTGCAGAAAGTGATATGAGGAGAGAGGAGAGAGGAGGGGGACGAGAAAGCACACGACTACGGGAAAGGGAGAGAGTCCAGGTAGTAACATCGTGTGGAATGAGGTTGTACCAGGAAGGAGAGAGAGAAAAGAGAGGAGAGCTCGGTCCATCATGGGAAATCCCCTGGCAGTCTAGGCCTATAGCAGATAACTAGGATTGTATTTACCCTAAATAAAAGCTCTATCATAAAGGAAAGTCTTAAGCCTACTCTTAAATATAGAGACGGTGTCTGCCTCCGGAACCCAAACTAGAACCTGGTTCCACAAAAGAGGACTCTGATAGCTGAACGCTCTGGCTCCCATTCCACATTTCAAGACTCTATGAACTGCAAGTAACCCTTCATTCTGGGAGCACAGTTCTCTGGTATGAGCTCTTTAAGATAAGATGGGGCCTGACCATGAAGAGCTTTGTACGTAAGGAGAAGGATTTTAAATTCTATTCTGGATTCAACAGGAAGCCAGTATAAATATATGATCTCTTTTACTGGTTCCTGTAAGAACACGTGTTGCAGCATTCTGGATCAGCTGAAGAGTCTTCATGGACTTTTTTTTTGAAGAGCCTGATAATAGGGAGTTGCAGTAATTCAGTCTAGAAGTAACAAATGCATGGATTAGTTTTTCCGCATATTTTTTAAACAGGATGCTTCTAATTTTTGTGATATTACAAAGGTGAAAGAAGGCGGTTCTTGAAATTTGCTTAATGTGACAATTAAGTGACATGTCCTGATCAAAGATAACTCCAAGATTTCTCACAGTGGTGCTGGAGGCCAGGGTGATGCCATCCAGGGAAACTATATCTCAAGATAATGCGTCACAGAGGTGCTTCGGCCCTAGAACAATAACTTCAGTTTAATCGGAGTTTAACATTAGAAAATTGCAGGTCGGGCTGCAGCGTAGCTTAATGGTTACAGCGGGCGGACCATGTGTGGAGCCTCTCCTCATAAGCGGGCGGCCTGGGTTCGATTCCGACCCATGGCCCCCTTTCCTGTCAAGCTACTGTCATTAAAGGCCAGTAGAGCCAACAAATTCTTTAAAAAGAAAATTGCAGGTCATCCAGTTTTTAACATCCAATAAAGTACAAATACTGCATTTTGGTACTTAAGTAGAGTACTTAAGTAGTTCTACTTCATTACTGTACATCCCTGCTGAAGACACATTTGAAGCTTAGCTAGCTGATGAGTTTCATCTGGCTTGATCGATGGATATAACTGAGTATCATCTGCATAGCAATGAAAGTTGAGTGTTTCCTGATAATATTCCCTAAAGGAAGTATATATAACGCAAGGAGGATTTGTTCGAGAACGGATCCTTGCGGAACTCCGTGGCTAACTCTGGCATGCATGGAGGACTCATCGTTAACATGCACAAACTGAAACCGATCTGATAAACAAGACCTTAACCAGCTTAGAACGGCTCCTTTAATGCCAATGAAATGTTCCAGTCTCTGTAATAGGATCTGATGGTCAATGGTGTCAAAAGCAGCACGAAGATCTAATAAAACTAAAACGGAGACGAGTCCTGATGCCGTTAGGAGGTCATTAGTAATTTTCACCCGTGCTGTCTCTGTGCTATGATGAGCTTTAAATCCTGACTGAAAATCTTCAAACAAGCTATTGCTATGTACAGTCATGGCCAAAAGTTTTGAGAATGATTCAAATGTTAATATTTACAAAGTCTACTGCTTCAGTTTTTATAACATCAATTTGCATATACTCCAGAATGTTAAAAAGAGTGTTCAGCATAACAGCAATTAATTGCAAAGTCAATATTTGCCTAGAAAATGAACTTTATCCCCCTAAACACATTTCAACGTCATTGTTGCCAAAATGGCTCCAGGGCGCCCAAGAAAGGCCAGCAAGCACCAGGACCGTCTCTTAAAAGTGTTTCAGCTGTGGGATCGGGCTACCAGCAGTGCAGAGCTAGCTCAGGAATGGCAGCAGGCAGGTGTGAGTGCATCTGCACGCACTGTGAGGCGGAGACTCTTGGAGCAAGGCCTGGTCTCAAAGAGGGCAGCAAAGAAGCCACTTCTCTCCAGGAAAAACATCAGGGACAGACTGATATTCTGCAGAGGGTACAGGGGGTGGACTGCTGAGGACTGGGGTAAAGTCATTTTCTCTGATGAATCCCCTTTCCAGTTGTTTGGGACATCTGGAAAATGGCTTGTTCGGAGAAGATGAGGTGAGCGCTGCCACCAGTCTTGTCTCATGTCAACTGTAAAGCATCCTGAAACCATTCATGTGTGGGGTTGCCTCTCAGCCAAGGGAGTCTGCTCTCTCACCTAAAAACACAGCCATGAATAAAGAATGGTACCAGAATGTCCTCCGACAGCAACTTCTCCTAACCGTCAAAGAGCAGTTCGGTGATAAACAATGCCTTTTCCAGCATGATGGGGCACCTTGCCATAAAGCAAAGGTGATATCTAACTGCCTTAAGGAACAAAACATAGAGATTTTGGGTCCATGGCCTGGGAACTCCCCTGATCTTAATCCCATTGAAAACTAATGGTCAATCATCAAGAGACGGGTGGAAAAACGAAAACCTAGGAATTCTGACAAAATTCAAGCATTGATTGTATTTCTGTATGTGATGACAACATCTGACATACACACATGAAAACCAGAGGGCAGCAGATCATGTGTAAATATATTATTTGTGTCATTCTCAATACTTTTGGCCATGACTGTAGATAGCCACACAGCTGTTTGGCTGTTTGGATAAATGGAAGGTTAGATACAAGTCTATAGTTGGCTAAAACATCTGGGTCCAGGTTAGGCTTTTTCAAAAGAGCTTTAATTACAGCTACTTTAAAGTACTGTTGCACAAAGCCTGTTAATAAGGACAGATTTATCGCATCTAGCAAAGAAGTACAGACTAAGTTCTTCTTTAAGCAGCCTAGTCGGTATGGGTCCAAGCAGTCGCGGACCGTGCATTTCACACCTAGGCTTTCACAAGTGCTCGGTCTGAATCAATTCACCCCTCAATAACCATTTTATGGTTATAGAAATCATCTTATTATGTAGATATACAATAGGGATGTCCCAATCCAGCTTTTTGCACTTCCGATCCGATACCTGCCTACCTACCCGTTTTAATGTTTCAAGTAATTTAGCCTACTTACTTAGTTGTCAGACTCATATTGAAAAGGGATTTACTCTTATAACAACCATGGTTGACCTGTGGGTTAGGAGATGCTAATGCTAATGCTCGTGTGGGATCGGACTTTTAAAAGAACTGGATCTGGAGTCTGGATCTACATTTTCTCCTGCCGGCCGATACGCTTTTTTTTTGCAAATATCGGTTCGGGACGAGCCAAAGAAATACAATATAAAGATCAGGGGTGCGCAAGTCTTCTGCGACCCCCCCCCCCCCAAAACAAAAACAAAAAACATCAATAATGTCCTTATAAACTCGCAATATAATTTAGGAAAAAAAACAACATTTAACTCACTTTTCTTGAAAAGTCTGTCTTGAAAATGGCCTTGACAGTAAATCTGCCACCAAATCAATTTCTTCTCCTCCTTCAGTCATTGTGGAGTGATAAAATAGCTATTACACCAACACAACTATATTTTGGTTAGTTTGATAGCTTTGGCAGGTACGCTATCCGACTATTCGATCAGCGGGTGTGAATATGGTGACGTTGCCTTAGGCCTTCTTGGAGGCACTGGTGTCAGCAACTTAAAATCTGATTGGTTAAAGCAACAGTTTGATCGACATGTAGAACGGATTGTGAAGGCCTCCAGGCAGACATCTTTGACTTTGACCTTGCCAAGCAACAAATGATGGCTGAAATGTGATTGGTTCCATCTCTGCCACTGAACTCACTTCCTGATCAGCCTACCAAATAAGGGTATTGATGAAAAAAAAGGCATTCTTACCCATTCAAACAGGCCCCAAGGTGTAATAAAATCAGTTAAGGGACGACTGGACTCTTCCAGGAAGCCCTGGTGATATGCCTTGCCTTGATTGAGGACTGAAAACAAGTCACTGCCTTTTCAGACTGTTCAGCATGTCTTGAATGCCTATTTGACTTCCTATTCAGCTCTCGATAGTTGCAGCATAGATGGAGATTTCCATATTTTTTTCACACAGACTACTAGACTGTAGTATGAAGACTTGGATTTTGTGATCCAGCCTTTATCTAACAAGTCTTTCAAATACTCCTTCACTTCTTTATGCAGTGGCCTAGGGACTGAGATGTATGTCTTTTTAACTGGAGCAGGTTCACTTAGCCTGATTTTAAGTCGAAGACAAGGAATGGCCTCAACATCATACTTATCGTGAGCAAAAGCTTGCTTTTCCTCTCTTAAGAGCGGTTTAACTTTTTCTTGTTGTACCGGAAGGAGGTGGTCGAGGGGCACCGGTTGATCCCAACTGTCCTCAAAGTCACCCTCTTCTCTTCTTTCTCCACATTATTCTCTTTTTTGCCTTTTGTCTTGGTCTGTGTCGCTCCGGACTGATATTTCTCCTTGGCTGACATGAGTTAGTCTTATGTGTGCAGGATTGACGGTTTTAACTCTGTGTTTTCCCTAGTATGGCTCTACCAGATGTCACGTGTACTAATGTTTATAACCAGGATTGTAACAAGGGAACGACGGTCCTTGTTTTTGAGATATCACTCAATTACTGATTTGAAATCCATCAGGTAACTGGGTATGTTGGTTTAGCTCCGACATCTCGAGCTTCTGGGATTGCCCCTGTTCTAATGCTGTACTTCAACGTTTTTGTTTGTCCAGCTGTAATGATCAACATCTCATAGCTTGTTTCAACAAAGCCAATCATCCTTTTTCTGTATAACTTTCAGAAACATCTCTTTTTTCTTACAATCAAAAGAGAATGCTGCACTAATTGCTTCACTAATGGCACGACGGGGTTTAACACCCATCTTTAGAACAAAGGCTGGTCTTCCACCTCGTCTTCATTTGCTAATAACACTGGGACAAGGAGCCGTACTGGTTGGGAGTTATCTGTAGGTAGCCTGAAGTTCATCTCGACCCAGCCTGAAAATTGGATCTGTGTCTGGTTTACAGCCCTACCATCTAGTACATCTGCACCTACTAATTCAGCTATATTCCTGACAGCAGAGTGAGGAATGTTCTCACGCCTCCACTTTTCATTAATGAGACAAACCTCAAACATGACCCTGTGTCCCATAAAGCCTTTGTCTCCACATCATTGAGAAAGCAATTAATGTATTTTTTTCCAATCACATCAAGCAACTGTGCTGTGCTTGTCGTAGACAGAAAACTAACACTTGCTGTCTCTTTATCCGGTGAGGTCAACTCTGCGTGAACTATTAATTATGCCTCTAAATGTAGGATACTGTCTGTGATACTGTCTACCTGTCCACCCCTTTTACCTTATCAGAAATAGAAATCTTCTTTGTAAATGGTGAAGCCCTTCTCAATGGCATATCAGGCTGTCATGTCTTGTTTGGCTCCCTCTTGTGGCAGAGATGGGGTCCCCATTTCAGTGGGCAGGGCTAACCTGCCACAGCTGACCACACCCACACCCCTGCCGGGAAACCCTGTGCCATGCAGGCTATAATTTTGTTGCCTGCCCAGGGTCCACCCTTTTGATACTGCATTGCCACAATTCCAGGTTCCAGTGTGCGTCTACAATTTTCAGATTTAATTAAGATGTGACTTGTAAAATGTTCTATATGTAGCCTAGTATCTCATTAAACAGTCCCTCCTCCTCCTCAGCGGTTTTGAACACCCTTATGACCTCTACAAATTTGGTTGATGTCTGGAGGCTGCAGCATCCGGTGGAGAGGGATTATTCCTTCTTTTCAAATATGCATAAATCCTATTCAAGAATAGATTATTTTCTTCTTGATTCTAAATTAATATCTAATGTAATATCTTCAAAATATCATACACTTTTAATCTCGGACCACTCTCCAGTCTCACTGACCCTCGACCTCTACCATAAGAAACAACAGTACTTCTGGCGCTTCCACCAATCCTTGCTATCAGAGGAGACATTTTGTAAATTCCTAGACGATAAAATTTCTGAATTCCTAGACACTAATGATACAAAAGATGTTACAGGTTCTACTTTGTGGGAAACTTTTAAAGCTGTTACTAGAGGCCATATTATTTCCTTCGAAAAGTTTCTGAAAAATAAAAGGCGAGAACGCCTCACAGGAATTGAGGCTGAATTAACACGCTTAGAAGCTAACTACAAGTCCTCCAATGACCCTATGACTTTGCAAAACATTTTCGCTCTAAAATATGAATATAACACCATCCTGTCCAGACAGGTGCTTGATCAGTTGTTCAAAATTAAGCAGAAACAATTTGAGCTGAGTGATAAGCCCCATAGATTATTGGCCCGTCAACTGCGGGGCTCGCAGGCCAACAGGGCAATACATAAAATTAAGTCCAGGGCAGGAAAAATTATAACTGATCCAAAAGATATAAATGACTCCTTTAAGGAATATTATGAACGACTATACATGTCTAAGGCAAAAGGAAATATCTCAAACTGGCTCAAAGATCTAAATCTCCCCAAGATGAGTGAGGTTGCTCGTGAGGCTCTTAATGCAGACATCACTGTGGAAGAGATCCTTGATGTAATTAAAGCATTTCCTAAGGCCAAGACCCCAGGACCGGATGGGTTTGGAACTGAACTCTATAAAAGATATGCCGGGAGAATTGCCTCTCTCCTTCGGAGGATGTTCACTCACTCTCTTGATTCAGGTAAATTTCCCCCCACCTTGTATGAAGCCAATATAACTTTAATATGTAAAGAAGGCAGGGAGGAGACGGAGCTTTTATCATATCGCCCTATTTCATTATTGAATTCTGACATTAAAATCTTCGCTAAAGTATTGGCAAACAGGCTAAATAAACATATTTCCTCTATTGTACACCCGGACCAAACGGGCTTCGTTCCTAATAGGTTCTCATTTTTTAATGTCAGACGGTTAATGAATATTATGTATCATAAGTATGACAGTAGGTTTAAGGGAGCGGCTCTTTGCCTTGATGCTGAAAAAGCATTTGACCAACTGGAGTGGCCCTACATCCTGACTGTACTTGGGGAGTTTGGAGTTGGTGATAAATTTGTGTCTTGGATCAAAATAATGTATGCTAACCCATCTGCCTCGGTCATTACAAATCAGGAAAAGTCAGAGCGCTTTCTGCTACACAGGGGAACCCGTCAGGGCTGCCCTCTTAGCCCCTTGCTTTTCGCGGTCGCTATGGAACCCCTTGCCATTAGTATTAGAGAACACCCCTTAATCAAACCGATTCAATTGGGAGGCATGGACCATCACATTTCATTGTATGCTGATGATGTGGTGGTTTTCGTATCACATCCTGAGCGGTCAGTGCCAGCACTCCTAGACCTCATTCAGTCATTCAGTGAGATTTCAGGTTATACTATTAACTGGCAGAAGAGTGAGTTTATGTCATTAGGTGCGAGCCTCACTTCCGACTTTTTAGATAACCTATTATTTAAAATAACGGACAAACTGAAATATCTTGGGGTTATTCTGCCAAAGGACCCTAAACAAATCTTCAAATTGAATTTTTTGGAAAAAGTGGAGAATCTTCGGAAAGACATTGATAAATGGAGAACACTTCCTCTGTCGATGATGGGCCGTATAAATGCTATTAAAATGGTGTCCTTACCTAAATTTTTATATCTTTTTCAGGGTTTGCCTATTTTTTTAACAAAGGCTTTTTTTAAATCGTTGGACTCAATAATTCTGCCTTTTGTTTGGGGCTTAAACACATAGAATTTCAAAAATTCACTTATATAAACCAAGGAAGATAGGGGGATTGGGATTACCCTGTTTTCAACATTACTATTGGGCAGCAAATGCGAGGGCCTTGGTATACTGGCAGGGAGGTGATGCACAAGAACTGCCTGCAAATTCCCCCCCATGGGTGGCTATTGAAAGAGGTGGGGTTAGTGACAGCTCTCTTCCGGCTCTTCTTTTTGCAGCACCGATATCCCCCGCAATTAGTGGGGTAAATAATTTAACCGTTTTAAACTCTTTGAAAATATGGAAGCAAATAAAACCCCAGTTTACCGCAACCATGCTTTTCCCCCATCACTATCGGATATGTCCTTTAAAAACTGGAGTTTAAAAGGCCTAAATACTCTGAAAAACCTGTACATTAACAAAAAGTTTGCTTCATTCGCTATGCTGAAGAGCCGCTTTTCCCTTCTAGATACAGATTTTTTCAGATATTTGCAAATTAGAAACTATGTTCGAACTAATATTCCGAATTTCATGTCTCTCCCGGAAGAAAATAAATTATGCAAAATTCTACTGGGCTCTCCAGGATCGAAAAAGTTTATCACGAGTTTAGTTGACGTCTTTGCAGAACGAATTAACTTTACCACAGACTCCTTGAGGGCTGCATGGGAGGAGGAGCTGGGTTTGCAGATTGGGAGTGAGGTCTGGGAGGAGGGTCTTGGGAGGATTCGGACGTGCTCTATTAATGTAAGACACCAGTTAATTCAGTTCAAGGTATTCCATAGACTCCACTATCCTAAAGTTAAACTGCACAGAATATTTCCGTCGACATCTTCAAAATGTGATAAATGTAAGTCCGCGGATGGCTCCCTTTCTCATTTGTTCTGGACATGCCCCAAGCTCTTCCATTATTGGTGTGAGATTTTCAACTTGTTTGCTAAGGTTTATGGACGCACGTTGGCTCCTGACCCCCAGATTGCATTGTTTGGTCATTCTCCTTCTTTAAGGATCTGTGGCGTTTCCATGCAAATGACAATGGTGTATGGAATGGTAATAGCCCAAAAAGTAATATTGAGACTCTGGAAAACTGATAAGGTTCCTCAATTTAAAATGTGGTTGAGCGACTTCACTGAGATTCTCCATCTAGAGAGGCTACGATATGATGTTGTGGGTTCCTCTGATAGGTTTTGTAGTATCTGGCAGCCAGTTTTGGATTATCTTTCTCGATCCAGGGTCGACACAGACACTCGCTCAGCGTCTTAATGTGCCACCTATGCCCTTATAGACAGGTAACACCATTCTTTAATTATAGATAGTACTGTGTAACCTGACTTGCTGTTGTAATATTTGTTTTTTTTTTTTTTTTTTTTTTTTGTTTGTTTTTTTTTTCTATTTATTTTTTTTATTTATTTATTATTTTTTCTCTTTCTTATTGTACATTTCTATTTTTGTTACTGGATTGATAAGAGTATACTGCTTTCATACAGGATTTTATTACACACCTTATATACATGGATATGTAAGTCTGCGTGTATATGTGCATACATATTTACTTATACTCTCATGTATGATTTATGTTTGTTATATTCTGAAAACCCAATAAATATATATATAAAAAAACAAACAAAAAAACATTCGATCCATTGAGACAGTACACTGAACTAACACTGATTTACTAACCTGCAATAGTGGGTTATTAAAAGGTTAGAGCACATACAGAAGCCCCAAGATGTCTCAGTTTCACGTCACTTGATTTCACTTCCCCCACCCCTCCTTCATCTTATGGCCCAGCTCAAATAGGTAAAGTTGCTGGCTTCAAGTATGTAACATTTAACCTGGAAAAACTGTACATTTGGGCAAATGCATCCTTAAATCTGCTTAAATCCGCTTTAAACCTGAACACAGTTTATAAAAAAAAAATCAAACAGCTATTATTATTTTATTTTATTTTATTTGGCAGTGCTCCATTAGTGCTGAACCTTCTTTTTCTTTTGGTTGGAGTTGTCACGTCTGGTGTCTCGTCTTGTCTTGATTACCTACTGTGTACACCTGGGTTTCCCCTCCCTCATGTGTTTAAATAGTCCTCGTTTCCCCTTGTCTTGGGCGAGTGCGTTCTTGTCCGTCTTGTCCGTCTTGTCTTTCGTCACCCCTACGCCAGGTTTGCTTTTGTCTTAGTCTTTTGCTTTGCCATAGTCACAGTCTTGTCACAGTTTTGTTAATCGTTATTTTGTTACTTTGTTACAGTCGTAGTTTTTGCCTCAGTCTTGTTATTCTTTACTTTGTTACTTTGCTCACAGTTTTCCACAGCTTTGATTTGTACTTTGTCTGGACGTTCACCCTTTTGTGCAATAAACCTTGTTTCCGTCATCTCCGCACCTGAGTCCTCCCTTCAGAACCCACCTACAAGACAGAACGCACTCGCCAGATTGGACTCAGCATAGACACCTCGGAGGAGCGGCGGCGACGGTGGCGCCCCCCCCCCCTTCTGCTCTGAGAGAGCCCATAGGGGGGCTTAGCCACCATGCCCAGGAGGCAGCCGAGGCCGGCTCACCGGTCCGTCCACCCCTCGAACAGAGCTGAGTCCAGAAAACCCAGGATCTGGCATTACACGCCCAGTAATAGTATCGAAAAACAGGAAGGCCTAGGCCCCCCTCCGCAGTAGGTTTCTGTAGGTGAGATTTTGAAATTCGAGGGTGTTTACCAGCCCAGACAAAAGGGATTATAATAGAGTCTATCTTCTTAAAAAAGGAAGCAGTGAGATAAATGGGTATATTCTGAAAAAGATAGGTAAATTTCGGAAGTAGCACCATCTTGACAGCATTGATGCGACCAATCAATGAAAGAGGAAGGTGCCTCCACATGTCAGCCATGGATTTAATTTTGTTCATTAAATCCAAAAAATTATGTTTAAAAAGGAGTTTAGGGTCTCTAGTGATATTTATCCCCAGATACTCAAAATGACTAGTGGAAACTTTAAATGGCAGATTGCTAAGAAAAGCAGCGTTCAGACCATCTGAGAGAGGCATAAAAAGACTTTTATCCCAATTAATGGAAAAACCAGAAAGCTTACCAAATTTATTAATAAGAGTAAGAAGTGGAGAGAGAGAGACTGTGATGTCTGAAAGGGTCAGGATAACATCGTCCGCATACAGACCAATGGGACTATCTGTAGCGTGGTCTGAAATGCCAGAGATCAATGGAATTCCTGATGGAAATAGCAAGGGGTTCCATGGCCAGTGCAAATAGTAATGGAGAAAGACAACACCCCTGTCTGGTTCCGCGATGCAATAAAAAAGAAGCAGACCTGTCGTGATTAGTCAGAACTGAGGATCTTGGCTGAGCGTAAAGCATTTTTAGTAAAGTCATAAATTTATCGCCAAAGCCAAATTTTTGGAGAACCATAAACAAATAGTCCCATTCAATTTGGTCGAATGCCTGTTGGGCATCTAGTGAAATAACTGCGGAGGCAGGAAGGTTGGTCTGGTACATAACGCTTAAGAGTCGGCGTGTGTTTGAAAAGGAATACCTATTAGGGATAAAGCCAGTCTGGTCGGGATGGATAAGATGAGCTATGTGTTTATTTAAACGAGTAGCTAGTACTTTGGCTATAATTTTTTGGTCACTATTTAGTAAGCTTAAAGGACGGTATGAGGCAACATTAGAGCAATCCCTGCCCTTCTTAAGGAGAAGACAGATATGAGCATCATACAAACTCTGGGGAAACACTCCCTCCACCAAAGAAGAGTTTAACATACGCAGAAGAAGAGGGGCAACCAGATCCAAATAACATTTATAGAAATCTATTCCAAACCCATCCGGTCCACAAGCCCTACCAGGAGATAAAGAACGTATCGCGGATTTAATTTCTTCAATAGTAAAACTAGAGTCCAAGTATGCCCTGGCGGATTCATCCAGGACAGGCACATTTAAATTGTTTAAAAAGACTTTAATATCCGTGCTGGTAGCACTACTCTTGGAGGTGTATAAATCACTGTAATAATTGAAAAAGGCATCATTAATGAGTTTAGGATCAGTTAACAGTTGGCCAGAAAGAGAAGTAACTTTATGAATAGCTCTATCTGCCAGAGTGCCTTTTATTTGTCTAGAAAGCAATCTATCAGGTTTGTCCGCCAGTTCAAAATGCTTTTGTTTAAGTTTGCGAATGCAATTACCGACTTGTTCACCAAGCATGTGGTTATATTCAGATTTTATCTTCAGAATAGCATTAAGTATATTTTCATCATTTGTATTCTGGTACCTGTCCTCCAGAGCAGACAGATCAGCCTGAATATCTGCAAAACGCTGTGATCTGGCCCTTTTAGCAGAAGACTGATAAGAAATAATGTTGCCCCTCAGAACCACCTTAAATGACTCTCACAAGATTGAATCAGACACATCACCTTTGTCATTAAAAAAAAGAAAATCTGAAATTTTAGCCGAAATGAAGTTCTTAAGTTCTTGTTCCGAATTGATGGGGGGGATAAACCTCCGGTTAAACGATGGGGCATGGAGGTTAAAGTGGATCAGAAGTAAGAGAGGGGCGTGATCTGAAATTAAGATCCCGTGATAGAGAGAACTGACTGTACGTGAAATCAATTTAGAATCAATTAAAAAGTGGTCAATTCTGGTAAAACTACCATGAGAAGGGGAAAAAAAGGAGTATTTGCGATCGGACGGATGCTGGAGCCTCCAGATATCAACTAAGTTTAGTGACTTAATGAGATTATTTATAACAGACACTGATTTCAAAGGAGAAGCAACCTTATTGGAGGACCTATCCAACACTGGATCGAGATAACAGTTAAAGTCACCTCCTATAATCAAGTCCCTATTATTAAATTGTGAAATAATATCAAATATCTTGCAGAAAAAGTCGGGACAGTCACAATTTGGGGCGTAAATATTCAAAAGGGCAACAGGGATGGAATTAATTTCGCCAGTGACAAGCACATACCTCCCCCCCGGATCTGCAATCATGGAGTTAAAAATAAATGGGATAGACTTGCGAATTAGGATTGCAACCCCTCTAGCCTTGGAAGAAAAATTAGCTTGGTAAACCTGAGACACCCAAGAAGATCCCAACCGTCTCTGCTCAGTTGGTTGAATATGAGTCTCCTGGAGAAAAACAATATCAGATGAAAGTGATTTTAGGTGTGAAAACACCTTCGCTCTTTTAATAGCCTTACCAAGGCCTCTACAGTTCCAGGAAACAAAATTAATCGGACTCATGCTCGAGTTGAAAGTACTATTATTCTGCATTTATCACAACATAAAAAAAGCAGCTGACAGGGTAAACAAAAAAAAAACACAGGCAACTTAACGGCAACAAGATAAAAACAAAAACAAAAACAGAAACCCCAAAACTCACCCTTGCCGCAACATGAACAAAGCGGCATATCCCTGAATCTAGAGTGGAGGCTGCCGGGTAACAGAGCAAAAAAATAAAATAAAAAAAGAATCACAAATGGGCAATCCAAACCCAACACCCCGTGTTTACCTCCAGAAATTGTAGAAAATAATTAGTGTGCACCAAAGCTTAATCAAACTAGCAAACTAACTAGCATGGAATGATTAACAAAGTCATTTATTATGAGACAAAGAATTGGCAAACTGCTCTGCATCAGCCGGTGAAGTGAAGGATTTCACAGTGTCATTTAAAGAGACTTGTAGCTTGGCAGGAAAACGCAGGGAACACTTGGCTCCAGCCTCCACCAGCCTCTTCCTCACGGTGTTAAAAGCCTGGCGCTGTGCTGAGACCTCTGCTGTGTAGTCTGGGAATATGAAAACTTTCTGGCCATGGTACATCAGCGGTGCTTGCTGTCGACTCAACCGTAGAATATTCATCACGTCGCGGTCGTTGTGGACCCTGGCGATGATAATCCGAGGGCGTTCATTAGGAAGTGGCTTTGGTCTCAGGGCACGATGCGCCCTATCAATTTTAACGGGCTTGGGAAGTTATTCTGTCCCAGCAGCTCAGGGATAAATTTTGAAACAAATTCCGCCGGTCGATCCCCCTCTACACCTTCCCCGAGGCCAACAATCCGAATGTTTTGTCTGCGCGAGCGACCCTCCAAGTCGTCAACTTTTTTCTTAAGAAGGCCGTTAGCCGCCGCTAGCTCGCTGTATGATGACTCCAGGGCCGAAACACGGGCATCGGTAGAGGTTAAAGCCGAGTCCATATCATCCAAACGGAGCCGAACCTCACCATGCTCTGTCTGCAGAGTTGTTAGACAAGCTTCAATGGAGTCCAGACGTCCTTCCAGTGATTTCTTGAGAGTATCCACGAGTGCCCCTCCCTGGGCTGCCACCTTATCGTGGTGGAGGGGTTTGAGTGTCCCAATGATCCTAGGAGCTATGTTGTCCGGGGCTTCAAGCCCCTGGTAGGGTCACCCAAGGCAAACAGGTCCTAGGTGAGGGATCAGACGAAGCGCAGCCCAGAAGACCCTTATGAAGAGAGACAAAATTGGATCCAATGTTCCCTCGCCCGGGCGCGGGCTACCGGGGCCCCCCCCTGGAGCCAGGCCCAGGGGCGGGGCACCATGGCGAGCGCCTGGTGGCCGGGCCTTCACCCATGGGGCCCGGCCGGGCCCAGCCCGAAGAGGAGACATGGGTCCCCCTTCGCACGGGCCCACCACCCGTGGGAGGGGCCATAGGGGTCGGGTGCGCTGTGCCCTGGGCGGCGGCCGGAGTCGGGGATCTTGGCGGACTGATCCCCGGCTGCAGAAGCTGGCTCTAGGGACGTGGAACGTCACCTCTCTGGCGGGGAAGGAGCCTGAGTTAGTGTGCGAGGCGGAGAGATTCCGGCTGGACATCGTCGGTCTCGCCTCGACACACAGCTCTGGCTCTGGAACCAGCCTTCTTGAGAGGGGTTGGACGCTTTGCTACTCTGGAGTTGCCCCCGGTGAGAGGCGCCGAGCAGGAGTGGGCATACACATTGCCCCCCATCTCGGTGCCTGTACGTTGGGGTTTACCCCAGTGAGCGAGAGGGTAGCATCCCTTCGCCTGCGGGTGGGGGGACGGATCCTGACTGTCGTTTGTGCCTATGCGCCTAGCGGCAGCACAGAGTACCCACCCTTTTTGAAGTCCTTAGAGGGGGTACTGGAGGGTGCCCCCTCTGGGGACTCCCTCGTTTTGCTGGGGGACTTCAACGCTCACGTGGGCAACGACAGTGGGACCTGGAGGGGCGTGGTTGGGAGGAATGGCCCCCCCAGCTTGAACCCGAGCGGTGTTCTGTTTTTGGACTTCTGTGCTCGGCACGGATTGTCCATAACGAACACCATGTTCAAACATAAGAGTGTCCATATGTGCACCTGGCACCAGGACGCTCTAGGCCGCAGTTCAATGATCGACTTCGTTGTCGTTTCAGCTGATCTGCGGCCGCATGTTTTGGACACTCGGGTCAAGAGGGGGGCGGAGCTTTCCACCGACCACTACCTGGTGGTGAGTTGGCTCCGATGGCGGGGGAGGATGCCGGTGAGACCCGGGAGGCCCAAACGTGTTGTGAGGGTCTGCTGGGAGCGCCTGGCGGAGTCCCCTGTTAGGCGGAGCTTTAACTCCCACCTCCGGGAGAGCTTCGAACACGTTCCGGGGGAGGCGGGGGACATTGAGTCCCAGTGGGCCGTGTTCCGCGCCTCCATCAATGACGCGGCCTCCCAGAGCTGCGGTTGCAGGGCTGTCGGTGCCTGTCGTGGCGGCAACCCTCGAACCCGCTGGTGGACACCGGCGGTGAGGGATGCCGTCAGGCTGAAGAAGGAGTCCTATCGGGCCTTTTTGGCCTGTGGGACTCCGGAGGCAGCCGATGGGTACCGGCAGTCCAAGCGACGTGCGGCTCGGGTGGTCGCCGAGGCAAAAACCCGGGCGTGGGAGGAGTTTGGGGAGGCCATGGAAAAAGACTTCCGTACGGCCTCGAGGCGATTCTGGTCCACCATCCGGCGTCTCAGGGGGGGGAAGCAGTGCCCCACCAACACTGTTTACAGTGGGGATGGTGTGCTGTTGACCTCAACTCGTGACGTTGTGGGTCGGTGGGCGGAGTACTTCGAGGACCTCCTCAATCCCACTGGCGCGTCCTCCGTTGGAGGGGCAGAGCCTGGGGATCCGGAGTTTGGATCTCTAATCTCCGGGGCTGAAGTCACCGAGGCAGTCAAAAAGCTCCGCGGTGGCAAGGCCCCGGGGGTGGATGAGATCCGGCCGGAGTTCCTTAAGGCTTTGGATGTTGTGGGGCTGCGTTGGCTAACGCGACTCTGCAACATCGCGTGGACATCAGGGGCAGTCCCGCTGGATTGGCAGACTGGGGTGGTGGTCCCCCTATTTAAAAAGGGGGACCGAAGGGTGTGTTCCAACTATAGGGGGATCACACTCTTAAGCCTCCCTGGGAAGGTCTATTCAGCGGTTCTGGAGAGGAGGGTCCGTCGGATAGTCGAGCCTCGGATCGAGGAGGAGCAGGGTGGTTTTCGTCCTGGCCGTGGAACGCTGGACCAGCTCTATACCCTCAGTGGGGTCCTACAGGGTGCATGGGAGTTCGCTCAACCAGTCCACATGTGTTTTGTGGACTTGGAGAAGGCGTTCGACCGTGTCCCTCGGGGTATCCTGTGGGGGGTGCTCCGGGAGTATGGGGTACCTGGCCCCTTGTTACGTGCTGTTCGGTCCCTGTACGACCGGAGTCAGAGTCTGGTTCGCATTGCCGGTAGTAAGTCGGACTCGTTTCCGGTGGGAGTTGGACTCCGCCAAGGTTGCCCTATGTCTCCGGTCCTGTTCATAACTTTTATGGACAGGATTTCTAGGCGCAGCCGAGGTGTTGAGGGTGTCAGTCTTGGTGGCCTTAGGATCGCATCTCTGCTTTTTGCAGATGATGTGGTCCTGTTGGCTCCATCAAGTCGGGACCTACAGCTCTCACTGGAGCGGTTTGCAGCCGAGTGCGAAGCGGCTGGGATGAGGATCAGTGCCTCCAAGTCCGAGACCATGGTCTCTCACCGGAAAAGGGTAGAGTGCCTTCTCCGGGTCGGAGCGGACGTCCTTCCCCAAGTGGAGGAGTTCAAGTATCTCGGGGTCTTGTTTGCGAACGGGGGTAGGGAGCGTGAGATCGATAGGCGGATCGGTGCGGCGTCTGCAGTAATGCGGGCGCTGTACCGGTCTGTCGTGATGAAGAGAGAGCTGAGCCTAAAGGCGAAGCTCTCAATTTATCGGTCGATCTACGTTCCCACCCTCGTCTATGGTCACGAGCTTTGGGTAGTGACCGAAAGAACGAGATCGCGGATACAAGCGGCCGAAATGAGTTTCCTCCGCAGGGTGTCTGGGCTCTCCCTTAGAGATAGGGTGAGAAGCTCGGCCATCCGGGAGGGGCTCGGAGTAGAGCCGCTGCTCCTCCACGTGGAGAGGAGCCAGTTGAGGTGGCTCGGGCATCTGATCAGGATGCCTCCTGGTCGCCTCCCTGGGGAGGTGTTCCGGGCTCGTCCCACCGGGTGAAGGCCCAGAGGAAGACCCAGGACCCGCTGGAGGGACTATGTGTCCCGGCTGGCCTGGGAACGCCTCGGGATCCCCCCGGAGGAGCTGGCCGAAGTGGCCGGGGAGAGGGAAGTCTGGATTTCCCTGCTCCGGCTGCTGCCCCCGCGACCCGACCCCGGATAAGCGGAGGAGAATGGATGGATGGATGGATATCCACGAGTGTGTAGACTTTAGAAAGATCATCCTTTTGGCTATTGACGGCGGCTAGTATGGTCTCGTTGCTAACAGCCGAGCACGCCTGAGCAGTCGACTTCTGGGCTTCGTCTTTCCTAGGCATGATGCAAAATGCCAAAACTAAAATAAACTGAAGAGATGAGTGCCAGCTACTCACTTTGTGACAAAGAAATAAATATATTTGGTGCGGTAAATATGTTTTAAATGAAGGTAGTGACACGGAGCGATGCAAAACACGACTACTCCATTACTGCACACTAGCGCCCCCCCCATTGATGTTTTGTTTTAGTTTTTTTTTGTGCTGTAGCTGTAGCTGCAGGAGTAGAAGACTTGTGCACCTCTGATCTTTATACTGTATTTTAGGCTTGTCCCGATCCGATATTTGGACCGTATAGGCCGGCAGGAGAAAATGCCGATCCAGACTACAGATCCATTTTTTTTAAAAGTCCGATCCCATGCGAGCATTAGCATCTGTAAATCACAGGTCTTTGTCCTAAACTTTAAGTTGTTAGAGTAAATCCCTGTTCAACATGAGTCTGACAACTAAATAAGTAGCTAAATAACTTTAAACTTTAATACAAAAAGCTGGATCAGGACATCCCTACTGTATTTCTACATAATAAGATGATTTTTATAACCATAAAATAGTTATTGAGGGGTGAATTGATTCAGACGGAGCACTACTGAAGGCCTAGGTGTAAAATGCACGGTCCGCCACTGACCTAAAGCAAACCTAGCTGAATAGCTGTATGCTACTCTGTTACATCATAGCATACAGGGTCAGCTCATGATTCCGAGACTGGAATAATAAATAGTAGTAGATGAAGTGCTGTTGATTGCTAATGCATATGTAGTTTTCTATTTTTTGTAAACACTTGTATGGCCTTTCACACGTTTGAAATAATATACACAATATTTATCAAACTTTTGACTGCCTTTTTTTAATATACACAGTACTTTTACTTGTATTTTCGATACTTGAGTAGCAATTTTTGAAAAACTTCTTCTTGCAATAAAAAAAAACTTCTGTACTTCCATGAAAGTATGGTATTGAAAGAATACTTCTACTTTTACTCAAGTCAATTTTTTAATGTAGAACTTCTACTCCACTCCTTTACTACTACAGTACTTTATACATCTCTGGTCTTCAGGATGTTAAAACCTGGATGACCTGCAATTTTCTAATGTTAAACTCAGATAAAACGGAAGTTATTGTTCTAGCACCGAAGCATTATCTAGAGATATAGTTTCCCTGGATGGCATCGCCCTGGCCTCCAGCACCACTGTGAGAAATCTTGGAGTTATATTTGAATGATGCAGAAAAACTAGTCCATGAATTTGTTACTTATTGGCTGGATTACTGCAACTCACTATTATCAGGCTCTTCAAAAAAGTCCCAAAAAGCCCAAATGTTGACGACCCCTCATTCTTCCACTCCTTCTTCACATCACTCTCTGAGCACTCGGATAATGCATTAGTCATAGGAGGGGACTTCAACATGGCATTTGACCCAGGAGTAGACAGGCTTAGTAACACCAGATGTCAGCGGAACTGGCAGTCCACAGACATTATTAAACAGTACATGAGTGATTTTGGTCTTTGTGATGCATGGCGCTCCCACCATCCCACTCTTAGAGAATTTACTTTCTTTTCACCAGTACACGGCTCATATTCTAGAATAGACTACTTCCTAATCAGTAGGTCTCTGATGTGTGATCTATCAGACACCAAAATCCACTCCATCACCATCAGTGATCATGCACCAGTTTCTGTTGAGCTAAAGATTAAAAGGAATGCACCAGTGAGTAGGAACTGGAGATTTAACACATCATTGCTTAAAGACACTGATTTTGTCGATTACTTTAAAAGGGAATGGTCTATATATCTGGAAAATAATGACCTACCAGGAATGTCCGCCTGTACTCTTTGGGAAGCAGGGAAAGCAGTAATGCGAGGCAAAATAATATCTTTCTCATCGAATAAGAAAAAAAA
>CAJRST010000002.1:3520533-3543796 GCA_907169785.1 Menidia menidia
TCTGCACACATTGCACAGACAATACAGCAGATGATTATGCACATGCTATATGGTCCTGTGCACCGGTTCACAAGTTCTGGGTGGAGGTCTGTAAGGAACTGTCAATATGGCTGAAGTGTAGTATTCCTGCACGTCCCACACTGTGTATACTTGGTGACTTAAATGATATCAACATAGAAAGGAAATCAGCTCACATGGTCCTCACGGTTTTATGCATTGCAAAGAAAACTATTCTCATGAACTGGAAAGCAAAAGATAAACTTAGTATTAATCAGTTTAGAAATCTTCTCCTAGACTATATTAGCTTGGTATTAATGTCTGCCTCCACCAAACAGCAACTAGCTGAACTAAATTCTCTCTGGTCCCCGTTAATTAGCTGTATCACTTAGGGAGGGCGCCGGACTGTTGTCTCACTTCTCTGGGTGGTTGGGAGGTGGTTTGGGGGGGGGTCCTTCGGATTCGGGACTCTGGTGGCCCATCGAGTTGCGGGCCCTGGTTGGATGTCTGTGGGGGCCCCGGGTGCCTGACTGGGTTGGTGGTTTTGGGGGCCTTCGGATGGGGCTGACTTGCGGCCTGGGGCGGGGTTTCCCTGGGGGCCCTGTTGCGGCGGTGCTAGCTCCGGACCGGGTGGCCGGTCTGCTCGGGCACGGGTCGGGGTCTAGGCCTGGGCTCTGGGGTCGGGGTGCCGCCTCCCCGTCCCGGGGGGAGTCCCCCCTCCCTTTGTCTGGGGGTGCTGGGCTGCCCTGGGCATGCCATGGCGGGCGGGTGGGTGTGTGCCCCATTTGGCCCTCAGGCCCCTCGGGGGCTCTCTGGTGTGTCCGGGTCGCTGGTGGTGGGGCTCGTGGGGCGGTGTCCTCCTTTGGCGCTGGGAGCTGCGTGGGCTGGCCGGGGGGACGGTGGGCCCAGGGCCAGGCCGTTGCGAATGAGGTGGCTGCACGGTGTGTTTGTGTGATGCGTGTGCCCACCTCCCCTCGTTTATTTTTTTTTTTATTTTTTTATTTTTATTTTTTTTATTTTTTGGAAGGGCTCTGCGGGGGTGGGGGTGGGTTTCCCTCCGGGGGATGGGGCCGCCCTGGGGCCTGGGTGCCGGTTCTCGGCCTGTGTCCGGGGGTCGGGACCCGGGGGGGGGCTGGTCTGCCGTCGCTCGGGGTGCCTGGGGGGCCTCTGCCCTACGGTGGTAGGGGCTCAACTGGGGGGCTTTCTTGGCCGCCTTCTGGGTTGGCGCCCGGTCGTCCCTGTGGTCATCCTCCCGGGATCGGTGCTCGGGGGGTCTGGGGGCACTCTCTGCCCTCTTCCGAGCGCTGGAGGGGGGGGCTTCGGCTGGTGGCCCCTCTGCACTATAACTAAGCACAATCGGGTAAACCTGGGCTGCGGGTTCTCACTCTCTCACACACACTCACACAGTCAGTTACCCAGATACACGCCGTCTTAGGCTTCCGTACAGTTGCTGCACAATTCTGAGAAGTTCATTAATGTCCTGCTACCAGTGTTGTTGCTTTCGTTGCTTGTTTGTTTTTTTCCCTCCCCTGTGCCCTTTTGCAGGAGCTCCTACAGGTGTTCCGCTCGGATTGCCCACAAGGAACAGTGTCCGGCTACCAGTGTTGCTTGTTTGTTCTTTTGTCTCCCCTGTGCCCTTTTGCAGGAGCTCCAACAGGTTCTCCACTTGGATTGCCCACAAGGAACAGCGTCCTGCTACCAGTGTTGTTGCTTTCGTTGCTTGTTTGTTCTTTTGTCTTCCCTGTGCCCTTTTGCAGGTGCTACTACAGGTTCTCCACTCGGATTGCCCACAAGGAACAGTGTCCTTTTTGTAGACAGAACAGCTGGTCATATGGTCTTGTTGTCTTTCTTTCTTCTTCTTTTTTTTTTGTTCTCTCTCCCCCCTCTCTCTCTTTCCAAAGGATCTCTCTCCTTTCCACTACCCTTCCCTCCCCCCTGTCCCTCTGTCAGGTTCGGTATTATTGGACATATGGAAGTTTGGTAACAAAAATGAATAAATAAAGAAGTTTTGGGTAATCAAGGGGGGCTTCTCATTAACAAAGCCTCCCTTGGCAAAGCAATTTTGCTCAGCATTGCACGGTACGCAGATTTCAGTTCTACTACCATAATGCTGAACAGGACAAGGTAAAAAAAAAAAAAAAAAAAAGACAACAAAAAAGTCCATTAAAACTCTTCAGCTGATCCAGAATCCTGCAGCACGTGTTCTTACAGGAACCAGTAAAAAAAATATTTCTCCGGTCTTGGCTTCTCTGCACCAGCTTCCTGTTAAATCTAGAATCGAATTAAAAATCCTTCTCCTTACGTACAAAGCTCTTCATGGTCAGGCCACATATTATCTCTGTCATAATCTGGGTCCCTTTGTCTCACCACCTGATGTCGCCAAAGTCCCTCTTCCTTTTTGGTTGTCTGTCTCCACCACCTGTTCCCAATTATTGTCATGTGATTGCCTCGTTAAGTTAGAGTATTTAAACCCGGTGTTCTGTTGCCCTCCTTGTTGAGTCTTCGTTGATCCCCCAGTAAGTCTCGTGCACTTCTTGCTCTTTTTCCTCAAGTCTCTTTTTGTTCTTTGGGTCTTATATCTGTTTGCCCTTGTGGAAGTACTTACCTTTTGGACGTATTTTGTTTTTGAGATCTAACTACCTGTGTTCTGGACTTTTTACCTTCTATTGGAAACTTCTGAGCGTTTGATTATTTTTGTAAATAAACTCTTTTCCTCGTTCGCACTTGCCTGCGCTTGAGTCACTATCTAGGCCTCCGTGGGTCAGGAGATTGCTTCCCGCCTGCCACCTGGGAGACCCGGGATCAATCCCCGACCCTGACAATCTCAAAGAGCTCAAGTACCTTACTGCCCTACCAGAGCACTACGCTCCCAGAATGCAGGGTTACTTGCAGTTTCTAGAGTCTTGAAAAGTAAAATTTGAAGCCAGAGCATTCAGCTATCAGAGTCCTCTTTTGATGAACCAGGTTACAGTTTGGGTATGGGAGGCAGACACTGTCTCTATATTTAAGAGTAGGCTTAAGACTTTTTTTATGATGGAGCTTATAGTTAGGGTAAGTCCACCCCTAGTTATGCTGCTATAGGCCTAGACTGCCGTGGGATTTCCCATGATGCACAAGCTCCCCTCTACCTTCTCCCTCTCCCTCCCAGTGCAACCTCATTCCATTAACGATGTTACTAACTGGACTCTCTCCCTTTCCTGTAGTCATGTGCTTTCTTGTCCCCTTCCACTCTCCTCTCTCCTCCTATCACTTTCTGCAGATATTCCTGGCTCTGGAGCTGTGGGGTCTGGATCTGTGGTTGGGAGTCTCCTCCTAACACTTCCTGCAGGTGTTCCTATAGCTGTAGAAGCTGGGTCTGTGATTGGGAGTTCCCTGCTGTCCCCGTGTTCCTACTCTGCTACATTTGCAGCCACTGTTCATAGTCTTATTGCTATCATTACTGCTATCAATATCACTGCTATCATTATCATTAGTATCAATATCATTGCCATTTTTCCATCCAGTCTATTTTTACTGTGTATGCTGCCTCTCTCTGCTCCCTCTGTCCTTCTCTCGCCCTCTCTCTCTTGCCTTCTTTCTCTCACCTCCAACCGGCTGAGGCAGATGGCCGCCCACCCTGAGCCATGGTTCTGCTCGAGGTTTCTGCCTGTTAAAAGGACGTTTTTCCTCTCTTGCGTCGCCTAGTGCTTGCTCTTGGTGGGAATGGTTTAGCTTCTGTAATTAACTTCAGAGTAGGGTCTGACCTGCTCTGTTTGGAAATCCCTGCGAGATAACTGTTGTTTTGATGTGGCGCTATATAAATAAAATTTTATAAAATTTAATTGAATGGTGTGCTGGGGAAGCACGGCGAAGGTAGCTGGTAACAGACTTGATAAGCTCACCAGTAGAGCTGGCTCTATCCTGGAAGTCAAACTGCAGTCTGTGGCAGAGGTGTCTGAGCAGAAGATGCTGAGAAAGCTGCACAACAAATGACACCCCCTGCATAGCACAATGGTCTGCTATTGCAGCACAGTTGTAGATTGAGACAACTGAGGAGCTCCTAAGAACGCCAGAGGATGCCATTTTCCTATGTGGCTATAAGACTTTTCAATTCCTCCCCTTTCTCCACATGGGGAAATAATTAATCCTGCACTGCACTAAACATATGAGATCTTGTATGCACCTTGTCTTTTTATATTTGTAATTCTGTTCTCAGTTGTTTTGTTTGTTTACCATGTTATTTCATATTTTGTGTTTCCTTATGCTCTTTGTATTAAAACCCAGGCACAATTTTCTTGCAGGAAAATAAAGTTCTTACCTTATTTTATCTTTTAACTTAAAGTCAAATACACATTTTCATAATAACATCTTAGTAGGGACTCAACAATTCCACTTTCTTAACTCGGATCTTTGTTGTCTCCAAATTTTAATGAAAAATAACTGCCTTTTTAAATACTGCTGAACTATTGAAGTTTGAATAGCCAGTGTTTGGTATCTTATGGTGACCTAGCGAAGGAGGAAAGTCTCAGTATTAGCATGTGCTGGTTAATTGGCGACTTGAATCTTTCACACATCGTGTTTTTTAAAGTTTTTTTGTTTACATCAATATTGTTTTTTTTTCATTTTGCTAATGACAAAGACTGGATTTTTCTGAAAAACAAAAACAAAATGTGTAGATCCTCTTGTCTGCAAGGGCTACAATTGATGCGCCTGTTCTGCTCACTGCATCTTTTCTTGTTCCTTCATCTCTCATTTGCTTTATCTCTGTCTCTCTCTGTCCCCCCTCACATTATTTCCTTCAGTGAAAAGTAGGCTACACATTAATGAGTCAATGCGGAGCTGTATTATGTTTAATTAGGTAGTTTATATAATGAGGTGTTCATTTCTAATGGAGGGACATGCTGTGAGCAGCACATCTGCAAGAATAACTCAGGCAATCAGCAGCACGAGGACCCATGGAACTGCAAATGAGACTTACTTGCTCAGAAATGAATTATGTCTCATTGCCTTTCCTAAAGCCCATTAATTAAATCCACTGGCATCAAGGTCTATTTCTTCATTTCATGTACCATTAGCATAATAAACACAATTTGAGTTAGCACAGTGTGATCATTTTAATGGACACTATTTATTTTGCTTTATTATTTAAAACTCTGGTAATGGGGGGGGAAATATAATTTTTTCTCTGTGGCTTCCTCTATGGAAAAAATCTCATCAGGGCCTGATATCTACACAGATGCTCTTTTTAGTGGATCCATATGTAACGGAGTAGAAGAGCTCAGGTTAAATTATGTAAAACCAGGCACAACACCGCCACCTACTGACGTAGTGGGTACGTGGCGAACGCCACGACGGCGAGAGGATTTATACGGGTAAGATGTGCTCTCGCACGGTCCGGGACGTTATTGATTTTGCGAATGTTTAATGTGTTCATATTTTGTGTTCTGAGGTGTGGCATTGCTCTGTGTGTTGTGTTAGCGCTCAATATACATTTCGAGCCTGTATTTAGTGAATTAGAAACTTTGTTGCTGAAGCTAACTTAGCTTCTATGCTATTTTCGCCTCACGTGTTAGGTCATAATTGTCCCGCGAGACTGCCGTTTTACCCACGCCGTTGCTGTGTCGTCTGCTGTGTTGCAGGTAATATACGATCACTGTAAAATATATTTTGTGTTGTTTCTGTTTTGTACGGCCACAATTAGTTATTTTTCTGTTGTTTTGTTTACTGAACGACACAACGGCGAGAGGATTTATACGGGTCATAATTGTCCCGCGAGACTGCCGTTTTACCCATGCCGTTGCTGTGTCGTCTGCTGTGTTGCAGGAAAAATAAAATCGGAACATCCACCTGTCATCGTCTGATGTCTATATCTATATGAAGCCTCAATAAAGTGGAGCTGTGGTCATCAGGAGAAGTACCCTGTCACACATATATCAGGGAGTTTCTGTTGCCTTTCTGACTGTACTGAGTGGAAAGGTGTAGCATAGCTGTAATTTTAGGAGACTGGGTAGAATTTCAATTTCACACATATTAAAAAAGGGCCAGGGTCTAGCATGTCACAATCTCCTCCCTCAAGCTTACTGATGTGCTAAAATATTCCAGTGTAGTTTTTCAGTTATGTGAGGAAGGAATTTCGAGGCATTTATACACATGGGAAGTGTGGTCAGTATGAGCTGCAGAAATTCCTGCACTTTCATTAAAACAATACAGGGACTTATTCTATGGGAGCAAATTTGTTCTGACACTTAAGGAAACGCTTAAGGTGAGATATGATTAGTGTTATTGTTGAAGACAGGTACATCATTATCTCAGTGTATCTCAACCATTGCCATTCTCTAACTCAGGCACTGGCATAAGACAGTTCTTCTGGAGCAAAAATGGACTTAATGATCCACTCAAGTTTCAGGAACTGTTGCCGAGTTCTCTTGGTTTACCAGACCTACAATGACTGTTCGGGCAAATCTGCAGCAGTATCATAAGCCCCCAAAATAATTGTCTAATGGATTAAAAAGCATTAAGTGTCATAATGTTCCCCGATGGAGCTATCATTTGAATTGTGCCAGGTTAGGACAAAGAGAAGTTGCATTTCTGTAGGTGTTGTATTATTCTTTGCATGGAATAAACATTTTATTACACGAAATACTGCAAAGCCTCCACCCCCATGCACACTGGCATTCAGGGGTTCATTAATGTGAAAAGAGAATTGCAATGAGCAGCTTCTTGTTAGGTATGTGACCAGACAGTGTTCTCCTCAGGAATTTAAAATGGCAGAAAAATGTCTCATACTAAATACAGAGAGGCTGCATGTTTCCAAGAAAACTTGATGGGCAAAGATGCAAAGAAAGGCCTGTTTGAAAAGGAGAGATTTTATAATAGAGTCTCATTTTGGGCAATCTAAGTGACCAAGAGTCAGCCCATTACTTTGTCATACCTCTTCCTAACTGACATAAAAGTGGAATGATTGAAGATGAACAGCTCCATGTGTCAAGTGTTGAGTGAAAAACACATGACACCAAAACCCATTAGTGTCCTCCTGAAAGACAATGCTCAGAACTCTCCCTCCTCTTCTTAACTCCGGACACAGGGTGCTGTTTCTTACAAAAGACACTCTGCTGTAGATAAAAAGGCCCAATGATTAGCCATGGGGTTGAACTGTACCCCACTGTAGTTCAATTGTTTTATGTGTAAAATAAGAGCTTGAATTTATGTTAAAATGTGGTTAAATAAAAGTGATGGGTTTTCTGCAAATGTTCTGAGAATTCATCCAATTAATTTTTTTTACTGAAAAATTCTGTGCTGTAAATAATGTTGTACAGATGTAGATTTTTCTTGGTGAAATTTACAAAAATTTAGATTGGTACCACTTTTATTCCAATTTTCAATTGATTGTTATGTTTTATCCCACATTGACTGTGATATATTTTGTCAGATTTTGTTCTGATCCTGACAAGTAAGCAAATATCTCTCAATTTCACTCACATGTTCAACATATAAAGTAATGAAATGTATGCAATACAATATATGATAATATGAATATAAAGAACTATGAGAACGCTCATACTCTTAGTTACTTTCTTTTAATTTTAGTCCAACATATTCAGAAATGTAAGACATCGAAACAATATAACAAATGACACTCTCCAGTTCAGCCTCAGCAGGTGAATTAACCTTTTTCAAAAGACTGATGAGTGTTTATCATATCTCTTAGTCAGATAGGCATTGACAGGAGTCTTCTAAAATTAAACAGATAATATTTTAACACAATTTCACAACTTTTCTTAAGCATTTCTAATACCATATTTTCTCAGCTTTGTTTTATTAAAATCAATACTCTTCTTCTTCCGGCTCTCAATGAGTGCAGACTTGTGTCTCTCTGCTCCCTCCTCAGCCTCCTTTGCTTGCTATCTGCTATCTTTGTCCTGTCACATTTCGGAGGCTTTCTCTGCATTTGGATCCTAAATCATAAAACATCAACTATGGAAGTGGGTTGGCTGGTTTCTCAACATCATTGACAAAATCCCCATAAATGCAAAGGCTGCATCTTGTCTGGATGGGACTCACCCTAATGGAATGGATCCCTGGAAGAGTTACAGCAGGGGTGTAAAACTCCAGTGCCCAAGGGCCACTGTCCTGCAGGTTTTAGACATTTTCCTGCTTCTGCACACCTGTTTTCTTTTTAATTGGATCTCCTCTGGACATTGTTGAGCTTTGAATCAGGTGTGTTGAAAAAGGGTTACCTCTAAAACCATGCAGGACATTGGCCCGTGAGGACTGGAGTTTGACACACCTGAGTTAGAGGGTTTTATGCCTTTCTGATTTTTCTGTGGAGGACGTTGAAGACCTGTACATATTCAGACTCATGATAACTTGGCTTCTGCTGTTTAGAGTTGGCGGATTCTTAGTTTATCAGGAAATTCAGAACCTGACGGGAGCTGTTGGCAGGCTCAAATCGTTACTCCAGGCCATCAACACTCAGACTCAACGTTGTGCATGTTGACTGCAAACAGGATGCTCTGTGGGGGCACACTGAGGACAATGTCTGACTGCATGAAGGATATGGGCACTACCCCTAGAGAAGTTGGAGACTCAGATTGAGGTTTGGGTTGAACATTGTGAAACCTGCTGAGGAAGGCCTTGAGTCTCAATCTGGCTCCCCAAGAGTTGCCTTGAAGTTGCTTCTCAGCAACTTTTGCACTGGATGGAACTGCAGCTATACCCCCGTTCTTTCGGGATTCCCCTAAACAGCAGTTCCTTCATGCAGTCAGACATTGTCCTCTTTCCAAAAGTACCCGTGAATCTTCCAGCTTCTGATTTCTGTTGTATGGAAAATTGACTATCTGCCAGAATTTGCCTTGAAAATTCTAGTCCTTGTCACTACAATGAGTTGTGAGACTTCAATGCGGTTTATGTGTGGCTGAAAGGTTGTTGGTTGTACAGCATTTGTCTTAAAGCTGTAGAATGATAGTTAAGTAAAGCATTTTTATACCGCTGAAAATTAATTTTATGAATCCAACTTTCTCATTGTGTGCTTTGCTAGACAAAACAGTCTCTGTAATAGTTGTGCCCTTTTAGCAATGATGTCCCTATGGTGCAATGGCTACAAAACAAAATTATTTTGTTCTATTTTCTATTTCTATAGAACTACCAGGCTTGTTTTATGTTTAACTTGTAGGCTGTACAGACTTTACATAAGTATGCTTTCAGTGTAGACACTTGGTGTAATGTTTAAGTTAAAGAGCCTGAACTTAACATGCAGCCAAGACTTTTAAAATGTTTCAAAACGTTTTTGTTTTTTTTATTAGATGGAATGAAAAGGTGTTGAAGTGGTCAAGGTTAGTTCGGATAGTTGGGTCAAGAAACCAGCTTTCGCGGACTGTGAATTAGGGACTTTGAGGCGTTGAAGAGGTTTCCTAAAAGTAGAGAATATTGCATCCACAATCCAACCACTGACTGTCCAAAGACAGTCCAAGGTCATGCACAGGAGGGCTCTCAAGCAATGGTTATCCAGGACACAATATTCTTAAACAACACTGTGCTGTTATGGATGGGCAGGGCCTTCCCCTCTGGGCTGCTCAGGATGCTGATGATGAAGTTGCAGGAGAAGTTTTTATTCAGAATCAGATGAGAGGGACTAGGACGTCTCCTCAGGACCATAACCTGCCGTAGTTTAGTAGGTAATAGGTGCTGTGATCCTAATGCTGGGAATGCAGCAAGGGACTCACAGTGAAGGCGGGAGCCCCATCAATGAGCCGAGCGGGTGGAGGAGGTCTGGAAAGAGGGAAAAACCTGGAGGACAGAACAGGTTAGAGCTTGGAGACATAGAAGATAGGGTGGACACAGAATGATGAAGGCAGCTTCAGACATCCAATAATGTTGGCAATAGGAAATGAGCCAGGTCCTTAGTAGAAAGCCATACCCTCTGACCCAACAGATATCTTGGGGCCAGGAGCGGTGTGGGTTGGGATTATGGGGAAATACTGCAGAGCTCCTGTATAGAACTGTTCTGGCCTTTCTCCATATTCTGAAACAGTGGCATATCAGATATAGGCAGCAGAAACCTGAGTAGCTCTTTCATAAAAAGAGAACTGGAGGTTGATAACCATTGACAACGTGAGATAGTGGCACACCTGGGGTCCGTTTCACGAAGCAGGTTTTATGAAAACTCTGAGTTTGTTAACTCTGAAATGACGGAAAATTTGAGCTTTCCGTTTCACAAAAAGAGGTTACTCCACATCTGTGTCTCTTGCTGTAGCAACATTCTCCCTGGGACTAACCTATTCGGGAGCAGGTTTTCCTAGATGAACTCAGTGTATCCTCTGTCCCCATGTCGTGGATGTCCTCCCAACGACGTGGTGAATTATTCTAAGTCTTTCAAAAATGCTAAGTTCTTGAAGAAGCAGTTGAAAAATCTCAAAGAGTGGTCAAAAAGAAGCAGAGGCAGCTGGGTCACGGTCCAGAGTGGTTTATTGCAGCAAATACAAGTCAACCACATGAGCTGTTAGCCGGGCTAACACCTACTCTCTTGGGAAAAGTGTTCTGCTTATATACCTTCCCTGGATCTTGGGGGCTCCTCCCCGAGCCCCTCCTTTTATGACATATTTTCAAGTACAATTTCCACCGGTATAACCAATATTTACCTTTCTACCGGCGGATAATCCCCTAGAATTCCCTTTTTTAAAATGGGCGTCTCTGCCCCATATGTCCCATATCTCTCTCTCTTGGTAACTACTCATAGTTTCTGAGGTAGTGTCTGTTCCATACTTCACTTTCTTAGTAACTGCTCATAGTTTCTGAGGTAGTGTATGTTCCATACTTTTCTCCCTTAGTAACTGCCTATGGTTTCTAGGTGATACATTTTGGTTAGCCTTGATCCCATGTGTTATATGTTTTCTCAGCCCACACATACATGTGGGTTTGCATCAAACCCCATATGGTACATGTTTACTTAGCCCTTTAGTGTGTTCTGACTGCAGTTTCCATGCACTTACAAGCATTTAGTATGTTTTGACCTCTGGACCATGGTTTCTTCCACTTCCACACATCAGATACATGTTAGTCTACTTCTCTCTTAGATATATGTTAAAGCACGCACTACTAATTATTTGTGATAATATATTCATTGTGAGATATTAGTTCACTACATTCCCCCCTGTGGTCCTGAAAAGGATCACAAAGTGGAACTTGTACTATTTCCCTACGTACCACACTGATTACACTCCCAGGTAAACAGAGATTGGAACACGATACCACATTCACAATATAAAGGTTATGATAAAACAAAAGAGGGAACCCTCTTTGGCACACTTATGAGGACATTACCTCTTGCTTACTTTTTTTATAGAAGGATTTTCAGTATTTGTTTTCTGCAGGGTAGAGGGGTGTCATGTCAGCAACGGCTGGAGTAGCCATTAGGACACTACGGCCCACACCCAAAGGTGTAGTTACACACCTTTACATCAAACATGTTGATGTCAAAATAAGTAAACTCCATCATGACTGGGTTAGGCCAGGCGAACCATTCACCTAGTGGTCAACAGACCATCATTACAACCAACAAAAGAACCTTAACAGTACTCTCCTCACAGTGTACTGTTACATATAAAATTATAGATATGCATAACTATAACAATTAATTATAACCAACATAGTTGTAGAACTTAGTGTTGATGCGGGGCCTGGGAGTACGGAACCACCACCCCCCTTGGAGGTTGGACTCCCTCCCCCCGGTGGTAGGTGCTGGAGTACGTTGTCCTGGTAACTGATGCTGAGCCAGCGTGGCAGTAGCAAGGCACCACTGCAACACTTGACGACGAGCTGCATCCCGTTCCGTGGTCATTTGCAGCACTTGCCCTTGTAAAGAGGTTATAGTCTGTTGTGCCTCGTGAAGTTGGCGTGACATCTTTTCACGCTCCCGGGTTAAGTGCAACACTTTAGCCTTTTCTCTGGCTTTATAAGTGCCACGGCGAATCTTCTGTATGTACTTCCTAGACACTGGAGATAGACCTTTGAGCAGCTGGGTATACACCACAGTGTTCATTGAGTCCACTTCAGGCCTGAGATCTTGGAAGGTCTTGTAGAATTCCAGAGGTTGTATCAGGAAATTTGCGGTCCTCTCCATGGGATTCAGCTGCATCTGCTGGAAGGCAGTGGCAGGTGGCCCCCATGCAGAATCCTCCTGCAGCAGGACCTGTTGGAGCCGTGCTCGATGTAGATGGCAGCTCCTGAAGCGATCCGTCTGGCCATCCTTGGTCTTCTGAGTCGTCAGGGCAGGCAGGGCTGAAGTCGATCCTCAGGGCCCCTGGCGTTGGCGGGCTGTCAACCGGTTGTCCTCTGGGTTGTGTGTAGTCAGCAGTCTGTCCTCTGGCCATAGGATGGTCGGTGGGCTGCCCTCTGGGGATCATCAGGAATCTGCTCCACCCCGGCGGTGCGGTGCCTGGCCCCCCTTCTGGATCGTCCGGCTGCCTATTGGGAAAACTGGCGCCTGTGGCTACATATACTTGTGTGCCTACTGAAGCATGTGCGATGTTTCCTCCTCTATTGGCATGTTCCTGCCATTCCTCTGCGGGCATGTGGTGTAAATTAAAATAAGCCTCCGCCATTCTCAACAGTCTGCAGCTGAAGACATAGCATAATATAATTATACGTCATTATCAGGTATATACTTTTTAAAGAAAATCTATAACTATTTTGGCATGCAAATCACTACACATATATATTTAACTGATTATATAAATTTGATAAATTTGCACGTACCTGGTGGGGGTGAGAGGTGATCATATTGTTATGTTGTATGATTTGGTCTACCTGTACTTCTGTCAAGGGGAATTGACCAGTTATGCTCACGATAAGTTTTGAGACCAATCCCCGCATAAGGGGCACAACACAACAGATGACTACTAATATTATCAGTATTAGTGCTCCCAGTACCATCCCTGCTGCTTTTAGATATCTCATCCACCCAAGCTTATTGAACCAATCCCAAAACCCCTTTAGTTGAGTGTTCCAATTGGGCCTCTCCACATGTTCATCTCTCATGCGCTTCATTTCTTGAAGGACCCCTGTGAGGCTGCCATTGACATCTGTATGCATAGGGATCAAGGAGCAACAGTCTTCCCTAATAAGATCACATATCCCCTGATCCCCGGCCATGCGGGATTCCAGCACAAATTTATGTTGTAGAACCATTAGTGATGTGGCATGTAATTGGTCTTTTATAAGATCCACACCCTGTATTGTAAAATTTATAAACCTTTGTTGGTTGAACCATAAGAGGTTTATCCATCTGCTATTTCGAGCTATGTATTGTGCATTATTAATTGTGCCGACAAATGGTATCGAGCCCATCCCTCTTCCAGTTTTTATCCATTCGCTCCCTATGGCAACATTTTCTTCACGCACCCCTAGTGGGACCTGATCCCAGGTAATATACACTTCATCTGACGATTTCCAATTCCACTCGTGCTTTGTGGGAATGCTTCTTCTGGTACGGTTGCTTATTTCCTCTGATGTTACATTAGTAATTATCCTGTCTGTAGTGGTAAAGTTGTCGTTTCCATTTGTGTTTTCCAATTTTCCAATTTCTTTGTTTGTTTTCCTTAACAACCTTTGCCACCTTGGGTGTCCAAAACTGTGGTCTGACGCGTGAAATTAAGTCCAGGAGATGGTTATTGTGTGTCTTGTGATGGTTTATTGTAAAAAATTAAACTTGATTATAACAAAAGAAATGTCCAAGTCTGAAGCAACAAATCACGGTCAATGACTGTCTCAGCTTGTATCAGACCCAGCTGCTGTCCCGCATCACAGCCTTTTATAGGTGCAGTTACCGCCTTCACCTATAGGTGGGAACATTGAAACAAACTGGCATAGAAATTAAGATATGTAGAAATTAAGAAAGTAGGTTGTCAAATAACTAAAATAAACAAATGGCTCCTACACTGTCATTAGTTATCAACATTAGTTGTCCTGTCAACATAACCGGAGCACAAATGCCTTACCACTTGGTAGGTAAAACGGCTAGCATCTTCTCCTCATTATCACAAATCCCAAAAATATCTCCTAAAGGAGCAGATCCATGCCTTAAACTCATTAATTGGAATTGGGCTACATATGAGGATTGTAATTCATAGATTACTTGACCACCGTCTGTTAAAACTTGTTTACATTGTATATTGGCTTTGCGGCTGGTTTCACATAGTTTAATATGATTAGTGAGGTTTCCATCAGCTGTTGGGGGGTACCATGGTACCATACTACATTTCACTGTTTTGTCAGCATTCCACATTGTCTTAGAGGTTCTGCTAGTCACCATTTCCAGTTCTTTCCCTCGCGCTATGCAAAAAGGGAAGATTGGTTCTTCTGGTTTTCGTACTACAGGGGGAAGAGTACTTATGATCTCGTTTGGTAAGGAGAGTAGTGCTCTAGGGTATATTTTCCTATCTTCAGTCCATGCTGTTAATCCTCCAGCCATCTGCATGGCACAGTGAGCGAAGCATTCCGTTGTTTCTGAGCATTCACCTATTTTACTTCCTGGTAGAATCCGAATGGCGGGTAATTGTTAGAATAATGTTCCATAGTTATCATGCATTCTCTGAATTACCGATGAGTGTGTATGTAATTGGGTTAACTGTGAGTTAGCAAGAAGGGTATGTCATAAGCACAAGCTGTTTTGCATATAATGGTGTCTGCTGACCACAGTAGTGACCCTTGAGACAACAGTCCTGTTTGGCAGCTGAAACAGAGGAACAAATGGACTTTGTTCCTCCTGTTACATCGGCCGTCTTCCTGTTCAATCAGTACAGCCTGTGATTAAGAACAATGTCCAATCAAACGTGTGTCCCCACTGTCTTTGGAGGAGATGATGTAACAAATCTATGATAGAGTGGAACCAAATAAATGGAGAGGAGAGCAGGAGAGACCTCAGAGTAGGTTGGAGATTGTAAGGTCTCCGGTGCTCTCCTTGCACTCCTTGCAAGTATTCACTGTACTTACTGTGTCTGTCTATTTTTGTCCTCTTGCAGCAATGAGTTTAGAAGTGTTTAGGGGCATAACCCTGACAATAATTTTTTAGCATTATAGCAGGCTATACAGTCATCTTTTGGGCGGTTTTTAGCTTTAAACATTGTCTGAACAGAAAATTGCATCCATTTTTGGAAAATATTTGTTTCCCATTGTGACGTTTTTAAGTTACTCAGGTCCCTTTTCTGTCTTTTTTCTATTATTTTTACTACCCTATGGGCTTCTTGGATTGTCATTATTTGTTTTGTTTGTATGTTTCTGCATATGTTTGTTTTTCATCTTACCTTGATGATCACCATCCCATCCCCACGGCAGTCCATGCTTTGTGGAGTCCCAAGCCAATGCTTTCCCATTGACTCGTTTCCTAAAATTTCCTCAGACAACACATAATCATATCCTTTGGTTTGTACATGCAATAACGATTTAGTCTCCCCATCATTATTACTTATTATCCCCTGCTTAGTAGCTAATGTAATCATCGCTAGTGCACATGTTTCTGTTTGACGCTGTAAATGTGAGTGTAAAGTGCTAGTAGTAAGCTCAATCAGGTCCCTCCTCGTCAACCCGAAAAGGGTCAACGAAAGAAGAAAAGAAGTCAGCGTCGGAAGGCGAAAGCGGGCAAGGCCAAGGCGACGTGAGAGGGGGCGGACTTGATGCGACCGCCGGCCCAGCCGAGCCAGACGGGAAAAGGGGAAGGGAGGGAGGGGGAGGGGAAAAGGTGTGGGGTGGAGAAAGGGCCACACTTCCCCCAGCGTCTGGTGAGTGAGGAGGAAGAAGTTCTTCCAGTGTCTCAGCCCTGGGTGAGCCTTGGTCAGGCTCGTCAGGATTCTGAGTGGCAGGAGAATCGTCAATAAGGCTGTCAGGGTCAGAAGGCGAATCGGGAGCAAAAGAATGAGCACTATCATCCTCAGAGTCCCCTGAAAGTGGAGACCGTCGGGCCGCCAAGCGGGCTGAACATCTTTGGCCCTCAGACGAGGCGGTGGGTGAGGGTGCATCAGAGCTCGGCCCCGGTGCAGAGGTTGCATCAGTGCTGGGCCTTGGTGCAGCATCAGACGTCTGTGAGTGTGATGTGGAGGTTGGCGGAGGGAGGCTTGTTGCTGCCCTGTCAGCATGCGCAGATCCCGTCGGTCCTGGATCAAATCCAGGTGGGTCTGGTGGACGGTGGCGGGTGCAGTGGTTTTTATGGAACCAGAAGGGCTTACCTTCAACTTTTAGGGCAGTAGGAGTGGTAAGAACAACCTTAAAGGGACCTTCCCTACGAGGTTCATTCCACTGGCGTCTAAACACTCGTATGAACACCTTGTCACCAACTTGGACGTCTCTGACGCCCTCTGGGATATCTGTCACGTCTCGCTTGTGAGCTTCTTTCACCTGTTGAAATATAAGTCTGTGAATGCGGGTTAGTGCCCTGAGGTAATCCCCCAGTTCACTTTCGAGTTGTGCCAGGGAAATCTGTTCCTGGGGTCCCCGGACCTGTGGAAGAGGCATGGGTCGACCGGTAAGCATTTCATGGGGAGTGAGATGGGTTAGTCGGTTAGTCTGGAATCGCATAGCCATCAATGCAATTGGCAGTGCATCAACCCATGTCAAAGCGTTGCAATTTTTGTTTTGAGGGCGCCGTTGGCTATTTCCATGGATCCCTGTGATTGGGGATGGTACACACAACCAAACTTTTGATTTATACATAACTGCTTGAGCATTTCCCGGATGACCTTAGAAACAAAATGCTGCCCGTTATCTGATGATATAGTATCAGGCATGCCGAATGTCGGAAACACTTCTTTACTTAAAAACCTTGCTGCTGTTTTGTGGTCTTGTTTGGCAGTAGGGCAGGCTTCCACCCATCTGCTAAACCGACAGACAACCACTATGTGTTTCTTTCCCTGAACCCGCTGTGTCATATCCACATAATCCATCATCAAATGACGGAATGGGCCGTCTGGCATGGGGATATGTGCTAAAGGTTTTGTGAATGTTTTACCCACATTGTGCTGGGCGCAGTGTGGACATGTGGCCAGTTCCCTATCTATCGTAGTTGTCATATAGGGTGACCACCACACTGCCTGCAATTTGCGAACTACTTGGGCTCGTGAACAATGATCAGGTTCATGCATAATTTTGATAGCAGTTGGTAATAACGACAATGGTAGTACAAAATGCCCTCGGAAACTACGCCATAACCCTGCATGAGGGTGAGATGTGCGTTGTACCCATAAATGTTTCTCTGCCTCCGAGACTCTATTTTGTGCTTCTATCAATGAGGCCAGATTAGTAATGGGTTCACAATCAGCTGGGACCAGCATTAGTAAGTAAGTAAGTAAGTAAGTAAGTAAGTAAGTAAAGTTTATTTATATAGCACCTTTCACAGACATCAAAGGTCACAAGGTG
Organism: Menidia menidia; assembly: GCA_907169785.1. Taxonomy (NCBI): domain Eukaryota; kingdom Metazoa; phylum Chordata; class Actinopteri; order Atheriniformes; family Atherinopsidae; genus Menidia; species Menidia menidia. Next base: position 3,537,913 of record CAJRST010000002.1, read on the forward strand.
CTTCACAGAAGTGCACAATTATACATCAAGATACACAACAAAATGTAATAAAAACCATAACTACATAAAACAATAAAATGTAATAAAAACCATAAGTACAATAAAATGCACTGGAACATTAGTCCTGTGGCTTCTTTGGCAGCTTCATCAGCTAAGTTATTTCCTATTGCAATAGGGGTTTTCGCTGTCTGATGAGCAGCACATTTTACGATAGCTAACGCAGATGGGAGTTGCATAGCCTGTATTAGTTCTATGACAGCCCGTCCATGTGTAACGGGGGTGCCATCCGTGCGAAAAAAACCTCTCTGTTTCCAGATGCTCGCATTTATGTGGCATACCCCGTACCCATATGCACTGTCAGTATAGATGGTCACTCTTTTACCAGTAGCCAATTTACATGCAGCTGTTAATGCTTTTATTTCTGCCAATTGGGCTGAGCATTGTTGATCAAGGCTTACTGACTGCACCTTAGTAAAGGTGCCGTCGGACTAAGCTTGACTAATCCGTATCCAGCTCTGTTCCCTGTCTCACCTCTGACACATGAGCCGTCCACGAACAATGTCAGATCGGACGGGATTGGGTGATTATACAAATCATCCCTGACTTTCATGAAGGCGTCCGTCTCCTTGAGACAATCATGGGGCTCACCTTCTGAGGGGAATACCATTCTCGTGGCAGGGTTGATCGTAACACAACGCTGCACGGTCAGGTCAGGTCCTGAAAGTAGAACTTCATAACCTGTCCGTCGAGCTTGGGTTATTACAAAGCGTGGGCTTGTGAGCAGTGCATGTAATTGATGTGACGTATATAAGAAGACGGGATGGCCCATTGTGATTACCGAGGCCTTTTTATAGGCGAAGGCTGCTGCTGCCAGGCCCTGGTAACAGGGAGGCAAACCTTCTTCCACTCCATCTAATTTTGTGCTGTAATAAGAAATTGGCTGTTTACCTGTAGGGGTGTCTTGCATCAATACTGCACATGCATACCCTTGTCGCTCTGCCACGTACAGATGGAATGGTTTGCCATAATCTGGATTGGCCAAAGCAGGCGCGGTTTGGAGATCGCGTTTCAGCAGCTGGAACACTCCTTCTGCTTCGTCTGTCCACTGCAACTGAGCTGACTGGTGCCCTTGGCCTGCAGCTTTAATCAGTGCTCTCAGTGGAGCAGATTTGATGGCGTAATCACACACCCATGGTCTGCTGTAACCTTCCATGCCGAGGAAAGATAACATGTGACTAACAGTTTGAGGTTTGGGAAATTTGCTGATGGCTTCTAGTTGGGACAGTGCAATAGACCTCATGTCCCCGCTAAGTTGTCTGCCGAGGTATTCCACTGTTTGCTGGCAGAATTGCAGTTTTTGCTCACTTACTTTGTGTCCTCCTTCTGCCAATGCAGTCAACACCGTTACGGAGTCTTTTTCACACTGCTCGTTGGAGGCAGAACAGATCAAAATGTCATCAACATACATCAACATAGTGGATGGAATGTCTAAGGGATTTAGATCGTTGGCTAGCACACGATTAAAAATGGATGGTGAATGTACAAACTCTTGGGGCAATCGTGTATAAGTATACTGCTGGCCCTTGTACGTAAATTCGAACAAATACTGGGAATCTGGGTGGACCGGGACGCTGGAAAATGCTGAACACAGATCTATCACAGTAAACCATTTAGTACCTTGGGGTATGTTAGTCAACAGCGTGTGGGGGTCTGGCACTATTGGTATTTCTTCTTCTACTACAGCATTGATTAATCTCAGATAATGGACTAGCCTGTAGTCATTACTATTAGGCTTTCTGATGGGAAAAATTGGTGTGTTACAGGGACTTACTGTTGGTCTAAGTACGCCTGCTGTTTCTAATCCTGTTATGATAGGCTGTATGCCTTCTATTGCATCACGTTTGAGTGGGTACTGTCTTTGGAACGGTAATTTAGCATTTGATTTAGTGGTAAATTTGATGGGTTCAGCTGATTTCACTAATCCTACATCTGTTTTGCTTTTAGACCATACTTGCCCCGGAACTTGCTCTAATAATGACCCATGTTCATCTGCCACAGCCATTTGTCTTTTCCCAGGCACCTTGACATGTTCTGCCATCGCTTCATCTGCTAGTGAAAGAGAGATTTTGAAAAACAGTCAATTTTTGGATACACTAACCCGGTCATATGTGGTGTCAATCCATTCTGTGATTTGCTTGGCGTCTTTGATCATGGGTCCCAGATCATGTGACTCGTATTTGTCAGCAATCAGTAGCGTAACATGCGGTGCTGAGTTGGCAACCTGGAACCATTCTGCAACGTCCTCTTCTTGAAATTTGACGATAGCTGCTGCTCCTTGTGGTTCAACGATTATATCAGCATATTGGACGACAGTTGTTTTGTTGTTGATTTTCTCATCCCAGCTTTTCTCGTAGTCTTCGTATTTCTGGCCTTTGTCATAGAGCATGGTACAGTGGAGAGGGAGGAAAGGTTCTCTGGATTCGTCGTAATGGTTCATTATCAGTGGTCTCCATGTTTCCCACTCCATTGGGAGAAAAGAAGTTGGTGACGTGAGTTTCATCCAGAATACTTGGTCTTCTGGTTCATGAAGTGTCACTTGTGAGGTCATCTGTGGGCTTAGTGGCATCATAAAGGCTTCATTATTGTCTGTTGCTTCAAAAGAGATTTGGAGTACATTTAATCTTTGCATTAAGCTGACATAGCACATCTCTACCCAGCAGATTGATTGGAGTATCTTCTGAGTATAGTAGTGGCGAGTACACAGTCTTTTCACCTATAATCATGGGAACTGGCTCAGTCATGGGTATTATTTGGGTTTTCCCAGAGAAACCTACTGTTCGAATCTTTGATGCTGAGAGAGGCAGGCCAATTCCACTTTTCCCTATACAGGAGTAAGCAGCTCCTGTGTCAATCATGAACCGATGACGACTGTCATATATTGTGACATCAATTGTGGGTTCCGTTTGTGGGCGCTGTGTTAATACAGGTAGAATGGCCTCTCTTTCAGGTTTTTCTGGGCACCCCTATTGCCAGTATGATTCTTGCCCTGCTCCATAATTGGCTGGTCCTGAGGCAGGGTGCTGGGGTCCCATCCATGGATTGGTGGGGCAGTCCCGTTGAATGTGTCCGACTTGTCCACATCCCCTGCACTGCAGTCTCACTCGCTGTTGTCCCATGTCTGGACCTGTATGGGGCATCTGCTGGTATTGTCCTTGAGGGGGCCTCCTTGGGGCTCCTTGGGGTCCCCTCCATCTTCCACGCATGGGCTGCTTAATGCTTGGGATTCTCTTTTTCCTTTCCTTTCCACCAGTTTGGTGGCTAGCATTTTGCCCCCCTCGTCCTCTTCCAGCCATTGGGTGTTGAGGACCTCATCCTTGGTTCAGATGTACATGGATAGGAGGGACTGGTTGCACTTGATTCCTTCCTGCATGTGACGCTGTTGGATATTGCATCTGCTGTGTGGGCGGATGGATAGTGGGTGATATCACTGGGGCTTGTACAACTTTGCCCCCTGCTGGTCCTCCCTCTGCTGGGGAAACTGCCGCCACCGTCAGTGCTGCTTAATGCTTGGGATTCTCTTTTTCCTTTCCTTTCCACCAGTTTGGTGGCTAGCATTTTGCTTTGGTCTTCAAGGGCTTGCTTCTCAGCTCTGTGCATGTTAACATAATGTATGATGTGTTCTGAAAACACAGGCCAGTCCATCTTAATAAGTCCCACTACTCCATCCAGCTTAGCTTGCACTTCTTTGGGCATGGCACCTTTGACGTACATCTTAAACAGTGCCTTGGTTGACTCCTGCTCATCCCATTCACTTCCTGTCTCTGTTTTCCACAGTTGCTGAAACTTGTGCAGAAACTGGGCTGGGCTCTCACCATCTCTTAGGCATTCTTCTTTCAGCTTAGTTGGGTCTCTGCGTGAGGGGTACTTGTTCCTTAAGGCTTCCCATACTCGGGGTCTCACAAGGTTGAAGGGGATCCCGTCGTAGTCATGGGTGGTCACCACTCTCGGAAACTTGGCTTCACTGAACACTTCTCTGGCTGCTGAGTATCCTGCTGTTTTTATTAGCAGTGCTTTGAAGTCCCCTGCTGCCAGGTTAATACCTCCAGTGATTTCCTCCAATTTCTCTATCCACCTGTCTGCTCCGTCTGCCAATGGTGTCAGCTTTCCTGCAAGTGTTATCATGTCCATAAATGACCATGGTACATACCTGTCTTCATTATTAGGTCCTTTGGCTATTAGGGGACACATGCAGGCCTTTTTTGGGTCCAGCTCTACTTCAAGTTGCCGTGTTTGTGACCTTGTCCCCATTCGGCGGGCGTTGCATCCTTCCACCTCCATCTCCACGTCAAGTTCTGTCGTGAGTTGCTTCCTCATTCCTGATGCCCCCTCGCTCCTTCTCTGGGTCTTCTGTCGTTCCTCAGCTGGGTTTCCCCCATTTTGTCCGGACCTGCTGCGGTTATAACTTGGAGAAATTACTTCCATACATCTGTATACATTTGTTCTTATAGCTCCCTCCCACGGCCCTTCATCATCTTCTTCTTCTGTCTCTTCTTCTCCCTCTTCTCCTGCGGCTTCAAGCTGAGTGCTGTATCTTTGGTCTGCGTGGTCCTTGAAATCTAGCAAGTCCTCTTCTATAAGCCGCTCTCTTTATTTTCTATGCTTCTCCCTTTCTCTGTGTTGTTTTATCTTTCCCTCCTCTTCTCCTTACTCACGCTTGTTTACTTCCCGTTGTCTTTCTGCATGTTCCTTCTCTTTTTTCTCCTGCCCCTTTTTCCTTTTGGTTAGTGTGCCCTCCAGTCTCTCCTCTGCCATTCCGTTTTCTCTGCTAAGCCGTTCAATGCTTTGTTGTAGGCTCTTCTCTATCTCTTCTAACTGCTCCACAGTTGCACTCACTCTTTCCTTAGGCTGTCTTTCCTTCTTCTTTGGGGTGGACGTACTGACTGTTTGGTGACATGCTCGGTTCCCGTCTGATAACGTTTTTGGTCGGAGCTCTGGAGATGCAGGTGCACTACTGCATTCACTCTCTTCCTCTTCAGAGGAGGTACCATTGCTGACTCTTTCTGGTGTGTATTTCTCATTCTATCTTTTTTTTCTTCCTATTTCCTCACTTTCTCCCTCTTCTTCGTCATTCATTACTAGTTTAATCTTTCCTGTTATTTTTCCCCGACCGGGTTGTACTACATATTGTCCAGCTGTTGCAGGGTGATAAGAAGGTGGGTTATGATATTCTGGTTCTGTTGGGCTCTTATTGCTTTCTACTTTAAAATAAAACAAGATGTCTCTCTTTTCAGCATGTTTCTGCTTTTTAGGTAAATGCGTTTGGTCCTGTCTTTTATCTTTATGCCGTAACTTTTCTTCTACTTCATCACAGCGTATGGGGTCAAAACTTCCTTCTATAGGCCAGTGATTTTTCCCCGATGTCATTTTATGCCACTCTGTCATACATTTCTGGATTTTGTGTTTATTAGATGGGTGGGTGACTGTAGAAGCTATTTTTCGTATTTACATTAGTGTGAAGCTAAAATCCATGAATAAGCTGCTAGGAGATGTGTGTTTTGTCTACCATCTGTCTACCATCTGTGTCTTCCAAGGTCTGGCCTTCAACAACAGCCAACTACCGGGAAAAACCTTATAAGGGCATGACAGAAATTGACCTCGAGTGTCCAATACTTTCATATCTCATAATATGTACACTGCTTAGCAACTATCAGTCTAATAAAAATCAACGGCTAGAGAAATGTGGGTGAGATTCGATGTGTGGCATTCTCTGGCCACACAGTCTCTCCCTCTTCTGCAGTTGAGAAAAACTTATCCTCTGTGTCAAGCCTTTTTATTCTGATGCCTCTTCCTGGGTCTATTGAATAATAACTAAACTCTTGATAGT
>CAJRST010000002.1:3553796-3600825 GCA_907169785.1 Menidia menidia
GTCATAGCCTAACTTTGCCACTGTCTTGTTAATCTTGTTTTGATACTTTTGCCATAGCCTTGTTTACTTTATTTGATACTTTGTGTTTCACAGTAATGTTAATCTTGCTTTGCTTCTCTGTTCATAGTTTTGTCACAGCCTTGTTTTGAACCTTGTCCTGACATCCACTCTTTTGAGTGTTTTTTGTTACAATAAAACCCTTGGAACCTTGACCCTCCGCACCTAAGTCCCCCTGAGATCCATCCCTTGACAGAACACACTGGCCATACATGTACTCAGCGGAGACACCCAGGAGGCAGGGAGGCCCCAAGGGGGGCTTTTTTCTGGAGGAGCGGCGGCGACGGTGGCGGCCACGGGGGCTTATGTCGCCACCACGCCCAGGAGGCAGCCGAGGCCGCCTGATTTAGGCCTAGAAGCCGTCCGGCCCTGTCAGACAGTTTCCGGCTGATGTTTAATACGGGGCGGTCGACACCCTGCACCTGCTGGGACAGAACAGCACCCAGCCCTCTGCCAGATGCATCAGTCTTCAGTATAAAGGGGGTCACAGAAGTTAGGTGTGTGGAGAAGAGGCTCCCCACAGAGGGTCTGCTTCACCCTCTCAAGTGACACCTGGCACTGCTCCGTCCACTGGACCGGATCTGAGGCACCGTTTCGGGTGAGGTAGGTCAAGGGGCTGGTCAGCTCAGCAAAGTTGGGAATGAACCGCCGGTAATAGCCGGCCAGCCCCAAAAACCGCCAAACCTCTTATTTCGTCTTGGGTCTTGGGCAGGCCACATTCGCCACCGTCTTATCCACCTTTGGACGCACCTGCCCACCACCCAAGTGGTACCCCAGATACCGTACCTCCCTCCGTCCAACCACACACTTCGTCGGGTTGGCCGTGAGCCCTGCCTGCCTCAGGGATTCGAGCACCGCAGCCACCTGCCGCATATGCTTCGCCCAGGTGTTGCTGTGGATGATCACATCATCCAGGTAGGCGCCAGCATATGCAGCATGCGGCCGCAGCTCCCGGTCCATAAGGCGCTGAAACGTGGCTGGGGCCCTGAACAACCTGAGCGTGACGAATTGATACAACCCGTACAGAGTGGAGAAGGCGTTTTTTTCCTTGGACTCTGGCGATAGGGGAATCTGCCAGTAGCCCTTGGTTAAATCCAGTGTCGTGAAAAAACGAGCCGTGCCCAGGCGATCCAGGGGTTCGTTAACCCGGGGCATAGGGTAGGCTTCAAACCCTGACACGTCGTTCACCTTGCGATAGTCCACACAGAACCGGATGGACCCATCTTTCTTACCCACAAGAACGATGGGGCTGCACCAGGAACTGTTGGACTCTTCTATTACCCCCAACTCCAACATTGCTTCCAATTCAGCCTGGGCCACTTTTCTCTTGTGCCCAGGCAACCAATAGGGCCGTGAACGCACAGGTGAGTCTCAACCTTATGTTGAATAAAGCTTGTGCGTCCTGGCAGGGGAGAGAACACGTCAGCATAGCGCTGTTGCAACCTGGCTGTGTCTGTTTTCTGGGATGGCAAGAGATGGTTTTCACAGTGGAGTGAGGCAGGATTGGCCGACTTTGGTACCTCAGGCCCCAACTCATCTCCCTCCGCAATAACCGCCACTGGGCGTCTGGCGTGGCGAAACAACCGTCAGATGGTCTTCCGCCAGTGTGACAGTCGCCGCCAGATCAGCTGGGCGGTGGCACTGCACCCAGTCCGAAGTTGCAGCCGGGAGCCCTGCCACGAACTGCTCCTGGACCACCAGTCTCCACCAGCCGCTGTTCCCCCGCAGCCTCGCCAGGCTGCAACCACCGGGTTGCAGCGTCCTTCAACTGCTGGGCGTAAACGAAGGGCCGCCCCTCCGGTCCCAGCTGGGCTTCCTGGAACCAGCGCCGATGGTCCCCCGCCGAGAACCCCATCCTGTCCAGAAAAGCCCTCCTTACCTCCCGGTACTGTCCTCGGGAGGCCGGCAGACACAGCGCCACCGTCTGGGCCTCTCCTGACAGGAGGGGAAGCAGCCGCACCGCCCACTGTTCCTCCGGCCACCCGCAAGCCGTTGCCGTGGTCTGGAACACACCCAGTAACGACTCTGGGACGTTCTGTTCCGTTAGCCTGTGCAGCTGTATCCCAGCGATCGCCGAGCCCCTTGGTGGAGCTGTTGTCCGCTCCACCACCGCCTCCAGCAGTAACGTGATTAACCAACTGCTTTCAGGTGTGCTAATCACTTCCCCTGGCACTGCTCCCCTGAGCCTTCTTCACACCTCCCCCCCTGCAGCTGAGCACCACGCCCCCTCCACAACCCTTGATTGAAATAATTTCAATAGCCGGGGGACAGACACCGTCACTGTAGTGTTTCCCTAAGTAACTCCTGGAATGGAGGCGGAGTTGCAGTGTAACACACTTCTCTGCTCCAGAGGGAAAAAGCTATCGCAGAACCTGGTGGACCTGCACCGGATGCTGTGGAGCCTCTTCCCAGAGGGCCGCAGGGAAAGCAGTTTATACTTTAAAATATTTCTTGATAGAATTGTTAGAATTATTAAGGCCACATATAATTATTTTTGGTACAAATTAATCACGAGATTTAAGTCGTCAAATATGGTGAGAGTGAATTATGAGATTAAAAACCTTATTAAATATGGTGAGAATAAATTCTGACAATAACGTTGTAAACATTCTATCCTGTTTTAGAAGACAAAAGCTGATAAAATGAGGGTCATGAAGCATTGATTTCATAGAAATTTACTTTCAAATAGTTTTTTATAAACAAGGAGATGTTAAAATGAACATGCAAGAAAATGTCTTCTTTTCTGCAGAAAGAACACAGGCGCTACTTTTGTAGAAGGGAGATGGCTGGTTATCTGCAGGGTTATCGGTGGAAGCAGGCAATTCAGAGGGGTTTTATTATCCATATTTAATAACAACTTTAATCTTGTAATGAATTCTCCCAATATTTAAATGACTTTAATCTCGTAATCAATTCCAAATTATTATTATTATTTGTAAATGTGGCCCTAATACTCCGTCGTAACAATTGTAATTTAGTTATTTCACCTTTTTCTATTTAGTCTCTTATAGGACGGCACCAGGCACTGATACCTCTATTAGTTAAGTATACTGCAGTTGGTACATGCACACTAAAATGCTCATTCACTTTTCTTAGCACGTACAGCGATCATGTGAACAGGACGCTGGCATGTGTCAGAGGTAACTGGCCAATGAGACTTAGTCATGAAATCCATCATATTGTAGTGGGTGTTTGTGAGGATATTTGTGGCTTATACACGGGAAATGCTCTTTGTGTCTATGGTCTTGCTACCACACTCACACTGAGACCAGCGCTGATATACTTTACCTGTGACCTGAATAAATTACACATTTTAGTACTAATGACGTCTCTGGTTTGTTGTTAGGCTTCAAACAAAATAACCCTGCTAACATTGCGGTTTTGCTGTCGTTGTAAATTTCAAGAAACACAGAACAGCTGCTTTTAAAAAAAATTCTCGGGTAGTCCATGATGTGTCATTTTGAAGGGTGATTGAAAATTACTTTCAGTGCCACCATACACTGTTGTGGTTTCAGGCTCAGAGCCCACATTCTGACACGGGAACTTATCCAGTAAATTTTTTCAAATATGACCTACTATTACCTTCCCACCATAAATTGCTCTAGAGGTCTGGGGAAATGCTGCTCCTTGTTTCTGCAACAGTGGCATCTCAGATATCATTAGGAATGCACTAAGTAAGGGGACAGCAGATCAATGAATTCCACCACAAAAGCATTAGTACACTCTGTGTATGATCAGTTTACTGAACAACAACCTGCTTCTACCTCTCTTACTGGAAGTAATTGATGCATTGTAGCAGTGAAATTAATCCCCTGACTGCAAAACAACAATAAGATTTCCAAATTGGCATGACCCAATATAATTGTACAGATGACTAAAAATGAGCAACATAATCTGAATCGAGGTACAATAAAGACAAAGGCAACAGTGCTTCTTTGATATCACATTATGCTTTCCCAGATATCTGAATTTTTCTCAAGATTTTAATTACATTTTTCAAATTTTTCTATTTGCTGTGTTCCCCAGACAGCTCACATCTAGAATTAAATACATTCCAACAACATTGAGATATTTATCGCATCAATTTTACAATAATCAGCATTAAATAGCAGTGAACAGAAATACATTGAGCTAGTTTCTGATGGAGACCATATTCAAACTTTTCCTGTCTGAATAAATTACAAGTGACAATATTTTATCACCAGGTTTAATTTCAGCTGAACAAATATTCATAACTATATCTATAAAATATCTAAATATGTGAAAAGTAAAAACTTGCACAAAAATGAATTGGTTGAATTGACAAGCTGTGACGTTCTGGCTCCGCCCACCGGCTCACACTCACTCCTCTGCAATTAGCGACATTGGTCGCACCTGTTCCGCTCAGTACTAAAACCCTGCTCACTCACTCATCTGTGCCAGAACGTCTCTAACAAACTTGTGAGTACTTCCAGCATTACCTATTCTGCCTGCCTGCCTGATACAACCTGACTGACCCCGTTTTCCGAGCCTGCCTGTCCCCTGTCTGCTTCGTCTGCCAGCCTGAGATCTGCCTGGTCAATCTCTGTGCTCTGCCTGCCTGCCCGTGTCCCCGACCCAGCCTGTCTGACTCCGCGCTCCCGTCTGCCCCTCTGGACTGCTCCCCTGGCTTTGACCCTCGCTCTGTTCTGGACCACGCTTTGGATTACCCTTTGGCTGAGTTGCTGGACTCTGACCACAAGTTGCCGACCCCGCCTGCCTGACCACGCCTACAGGAGATTCCTGTTTGAGAATAAACCTGTTAACTGACCGTCCTGTCTCAGGGTGTTTTTGGGTCCGCATTAACAGATCGTTACACAAGCCTTCTTGTAATTCATGAAAAGATAAATATGACTGGCAAACTGTTTCATGATTGTCACAACAGGCAGGTTTTCACTCTGTAATTCTTTCATGATGTGTAGGCCAGGGCTTATTTTCTGTTATGCCCCTCCCTTTGGGAGAAGAAAAACTTTTTCCCATATGCAATTTTTTTTTACAACAATTTTAATTTTGAATTGAAAAAAATATATAATGCCGAAAGTTATTGGACATGCCTTGCTTTTCTGTTTACACTTTACGCTTAGCTCAGGTTTTACCCACTGATTAATCAAAATTTGGAAACATATTTGGTGTTGTCTTCTTTGCCAAAAATCAAAGAACTTGTAATTTTATTGTACCTTGGAAAGGTTGTTTTTGCACGTTAAGCCCGGAGCATCCCTTTTTGGGAGGTTGACTGAAATAGAGTTGGAGTGAATGAGACCAACCTGAGATAAAAACTTCCTAGTAAATTGCAGCCGAGAAGTTAGGTCATCTATAAACCCGACCTCACAGTTTTTAAACTACTGCATGTGGTCAGATTTATGCACATAGTTCGACAACTGTAAATTTGATCAAGGGCAGAGTGGTAGCTGGTTAGCACCCTCGCCTCACAGCAGTAGGGTTCTGTGTGAAGTTAACATTCTCTTCATAAATGCATAGGTTCTCTTTAGATAATCTGGCTTCCTCCCATAGCCCAAAAACATGCATGATTAGTAAATTGATGATTCTAAATTGCCCCTTGGAACAAATGTGTGTGTTCAAATGCCTGCATAGATTTAAATAATTTTTTGTTGATCAAACACGGAACATGGTTATTTTTGCTACTTTTTGCTGTACCATGTATAGTTGCAAACACATGGCGCAGTTATGCAGCTGCTTAGGAAAATATCGTTGTTGGCCTTGTTGAAAGTTTTTTCTAAAACGGCAAGTTTTGATTTCTACGTTCAAGCAAGTGATGAAGAGAACATTTTGTAGATTCTTTAAACATTATTTGTTGATAAAAATGTCATTAGTAAAAAGAGAATTAGATCAACAGATATCTATAATGATGTCTTAGAGTCAATGTTAAGAAATCTGTGGAGACAAATGTACTTTTTTGAGACATTATTTGTGAGGTAAATACAAAAAAATTGAGGACCTCATTTGCGGAATGTTTGAAAATAATTTGAGTTTTGACACATTTTTTTTCAATTTACTTGCAGCTGATAAAGCTGTGCATTTATACTGCACTCTACAGTCGTGGCCAAAAGTTTTGATAATGATGCAAATGTTGATATTTACAAAGTCTACTGCTTCAGTTTTTTTACGGCAATTTGCATATACTCCAGAATGTTAAAAAGAGTGTTCAGCATAACAGCAATTAATTGCAAAGTCAATATTTGCCCAGAAAATTAACTTTATGACCCAAAACACATTTCAACGTCATTGTTGCCAATAAGGCTCCAGGGCGCCCAAGAAAGACCAGCAAGCGCCAGGACCATCTCTTAAAAGTGTTTCAACTGTGGGATCGGCTACCAGCAGTGCAGAGCTAGCTCAGGAATGGCAGCAGGCAGGTGTGAGTGCATCTGCACGCGCTGTGAGGCCGAGACTCCTGGAGCAAGGCCTGGTCTCAAGGAGGGCAGCAAAGAAGCCACTTCTCTCCAGGAAAAACATCAGGGACAGACTGATATTCTGCAGAGGGTACAGGGGGTGGACTGCTGAGGACTGGGGTAAAGTCATTTTCTCTGATGAATCCCCTTTCCCATTGTTTGGTACATCTGGAAAACAGTTTGTTCGGAGAAAACGATGTGAGCGCTACCACCAGTCTTGTCTCATGCCAACTGTAAAGCATCCTGAAACCATTCATGTGTGGGGTTTCTTCTCAGCCAAGGGAGTCGGCTCTCTCACAGTTTTACCAAAAAACACAGCCATGAATAAAGAATGGTACCAGAATGTCCTCCGAGAGCAACTTCTCCCAACCGTCCAAATGCAGTTTGGTTATGAACAATGCCTTTTACATGATGGAGCACCTTGCCATAAAGCAAAGGTGATATCTAACTGGCTTAAGGAACAAAACATGGAGATTTTGGGTCCATGGGCTGGAAACTCCCCTGATCTTAATCCCATTGAAAACTAATGGTCAATCATCAAGAGGTGGGTGGAAAAACGAAAACCTAGGAATTCTGACAAAATTCAAGCATTGATTGTATTTCTGTATGTGATGACAACATCTGACATACACACATGAAAACCAGAGGGCAGCAGATCATGTGTAAATATAATATTTGTGTCATTCTCAATACTTTTGGCCATGACTGTACATACAATAGATTTTTTATGGTCTTTGTCACTGTTTCTGTGGTCAACGGAAATTTCAATGACTTTATTAGATTGAAAGCATTTATATAACAAAATAAGTGTTAATGATTAGCATTACTACTTTTTTGTCTTCTGTTATTATCATCCCTAGTATTACCATTAAAATAAATGGATGTCGAAAACCAGAAAATGACATTTCCAAAATAGCTTCAACTATTGCAAAGTCACCTTCAAATCTGAATTTAATGTCATCTGTGGGGGACAATGAATATTTCAGAGGCTGTATCAATTAAGTGACACTCTCGTAAAGAAAGGAGCCTGCAGTCTGAATTAAAGATGAACTCTGTACAAATACTGTTACTGCATTAGATTAGCCATAACCAGTAATCTGTCACTTAGCTGCAGCATTCCTTGCTGATCGAACTGATGTAAACTACTGCTGTCCGGGCACAGAGCTGGGGAGTGTAATGGGGATTCATTGATCCACTGGTCTTTAGCTGATTGAGTTAGATAATTAAAATGCCTCTTGTTTCAGTGCCATTAGGGATTGTTTGTGTTGCTTTTTTATACTGTTCCTGAACAACAAAAGTTTCAGCTCTAGGTAGGTGCTAAAAAACAAATAGTTTCCCCCATTCTTTCTTTCCTGCACTATGGTTTAATTGTGAGATTATTTAATCAAACTATGTTCAAGATATATTATAAGTAGATTTTTTACAATGTCCATGACACATGCAAAGAAGAGGGAAAAAGTAATGTAATTTAAACAAAAATATTAAAATAAATGTCCTAGATCAGGGAGATATGTTAAAACAGGATCTGGAGTGACTGTGCTGTCCTGAAATGTACAGGCTGTTTTCTGGTTTTTACTTCTTCCAAAAGGCCAACTGTCCTCTGCTGTCACTGGAAGTTGTGCCAGGCCTCCTCAGCAATGGCTGTGGTGTCTGCAGCAAAGCTGAAAATAGCCATCTGAGCTCATTAGCTGATTAGGTGTTGCAATGAATCTGTGTGGTTAAAGCTCCGAAGCCTGATGTTGTTCCTCCAGGTTGGCAATTACAGCTGATTGACGTGTTGGCACATGGACATGAAGGGGTAGAGCTCCTCGCTTGTGCTTGTGGAGCTCCTCCACATGAAAGGCAGGATAATCTTTTCTGCATCACATGAAATTACAAGGGCATCTGTATCACTGGTATCAAATGGAATATATATGTACAGTTTTATTGCATGTTGCGTTTTTTTTGTGGGGTTAGAAATGACAATTGTCACAGTGATACTTTCTAAATAAGATTTATTGCAAATGAAATCATAGCATGCGGATCATAGATCTTTCTGTTTGATTTGACTGTGGGCTTTAACAATTACAGACATATTTTGATTTTCTACTCAACCTGGATGCAACCTGGAAGCAACATTTAATGTTCATTTTACCATTTCATCCAATTCTCCTGCCTTGCTTAAACATGCTTGATACTTTCCTATGTTTCATTACAGGTTATATGTTGATACTTTTTTCTGTTTTTCAGTGACTTTCTGTTGTACTTTTTCATGTGCATTTTTTATAGGGATTTTTAGTTTTTACTTTTTTCAAGAATTGCTGTGTTTGTATTTTTGTCCTTTCCTTCTTTTCTTATCCAATGAATATTATTTTTGTATTAAGACATTCTGCTTTCTCCCTGGTCGAGTTTCTGCATGTGGATCCACACTCCACCATTCTTAACAGAGACTTTACATAAGCCTGTGTTTCTGAAATTGTTGCTTTGTATCGTTTATTGTAAAAATGACCTGTGTTAGAAGATATTTAACCAGCAAAGACTTAAGATATGCACACTGTAATTCGTATATATTCTTTTAATATGATGTGATATCCCAGTTGTGCATGTCAATGTGAATGTGAGCATGTAAACCATTTCATAATTACATTTTACAGCACACTGCGTTATCGTCAGTAATCTATTGTAGTATTTTCATGATTTCTGCTTTTTCATAAATATTTTACAGTTTATGTAGTTTATTTAAATTTGAATAAAAAATTGGAACTTTTTAAAATAATTTTATTCAAACATTTTTACAATCAAGGGTCAAGTTAAAATTAAACGGTTTTACTTATTCTAATTGTATTTAAAAACATACAATGTCAGATCAGACACCCTGTGTGGGATATCTTCAATATTCAAGACATCTTGGCAATGGCGTCAACATTATTGAAAGATACAAGCACCTGTGTGTGCATGATGGCATGACTTGTTTGCTGTAGACAATTTTACTCCAGCTGCTAGAAGCAGCTGCTAAGACGGAGCAGATGTCCAAAGATACAGTGGCATCAACTTTCTGTACAGGATAGTTTAATTATTTACTGTAATAGCAGAAAAGCGAATGAGTCCTGTTGGTCCTACATGTAAAAGCTGTAAAACTGTTGTCAGTGTAACACTTGTCTCTTGGACTGTTTTATAAAGCAAGTGTTGACCTTCCCATTTACTATTATGATTTAGCTTTATCATTAACAACAGCCGATTGGGACAGCTAGCAAGAGACAGGGGTTGTCATTATATGGCTTGGTTTTGGGTTCAGATGTTCATCTGCTTTGTTTGTTAGGTAAAACTCTGGTTGAATTAAACATGGTTATTTTAAATTTGCTTTAAGGGGAAACTAATGTGGAAGTTTCGAAAGAAGAATAATTTCAAACTTCACTGATCTAGGCTGCTTAATTGTTTTTTAATTTTTTGGTTTTACAGTAGACTCAGATGTAACAAGGTGCTGTGATTTCCCTATCCTTGATATTTGCTTCTCTCAAAGCCCTCCCTTGACCTATAAGCATGGTAATGTTGCAGAGTTATAGATTAAGGCTGACAATGTCACAGCACGTTTTTCTTTTAAAGGGCATTACTTGACGCCAAGGAGTGCAAAGGCTTCCATTGTCATCTTTAGTATAAAAATACAAGAAAACTCTAATTTTACTCCTCTGACTATATAGTATGATTTTCATAAAAAAACAAAAAAAATCATAATCTCTCCAGAAAAGACTAAAAGCTGTTAATAAAGGGATATAGACATGGTCACTGAGGACATTATTTTTGTATTTTATTTGTTCGGGTCACTTGTACTTGAACAAGTGTTAAACCTCTGAGAGGAAATTCAAAAACAGTATCCTATGTTGTGCAAGCAGAAAAACAATCCAAAAAGAGTAAAAACGAGGAGGTGATATGTCCAAAGAAGTTAGTAATGCTTCTCTTTGGGCAGTTAGTTAACTCAGTGGAAGTGTCTTGCCCACCATTTTATCTGTGACTTTGAAATATCCTTCCTTTTGCAAATTAACAAACCTGAATGTATTATTGCAAAAAACATATTCCTCGGTTGTGTTTAATTCCATTAGGCTATTTTCTTTATCAGAGTCAACTGTTTTACCAGCTGTGACATATAAAAGGATGCTACTATGTAAGAAATAGCATACTTGTGACTTGGGCACAGTTGTTTAGGTTGGCTGTTTCAAACAGGTGAAACATTTCCATCCATCCATCCATTGTCCTCCGCTTATCCGGGGTCGGGTCGCGGGGGCAGCAGCCGGAGCAGGGAAATCCAGACTTCCCTCTCCCCGGCCACTTCAGCCAGCTCCTCCGGGGGGATCCCGAGGCGTTCCCAGGCCAGCCGGGACACATAGTCCCTCCAGCGGGTCCTGGATCTTCCTCTGGGCCTTCTCCCGGTGGGACGAGCCCGGAACACCTCCCCAGGGAGGCGACCAGGAGGCATCCTAAACAGATGCCCGAGCCACCTCAACTGGCTCCTCTCCACGTGGAGGAGCAGCGGCTCTACTCCGAGCCTCTCCCGGATGGCCGAGCTTCTCACCCTATCTCTAAGGGAGAGCCCAGCCACCCTGCGGAGGAAACTCATTTCGGCCGCTTGTATCCGCGATCTCGTTCTTTCGGTCACTACCCAAAGCTCGTGACCATAGACGAGGGTGGGAACGTAGATCGACCGATAAATTGAGAGCTTCGCCTTTAGGCTCAGCTCTCTCTTCATCACGACAGACCGGTACAGCGCCCGCATTACTGCAGACGCCGCACCGATCCGCCTATCGATCTCACGCTCCCTACCCCCGTTCGCGAACAAGACCCCGAGGTACTTGAACTCCTCCACTTGGGGAAGGACGTCCGCTCCGACCCGGAGAAGGCACTCTACCCTTTTCCGGTGAGAGACCATGGCCTCGGACTTGGAGGCACTGATCCTCATCCCAGCCGCTTCGCACTCGGCTGTGAACCGCTCCAGCGAGAGCTGTAGGTCCCGACTTGATGGAGCCAACAGGACCACATCATCTGCAAAAAGCAGAGATGCGATCCTTAGGCCACCAAGACTGACACCCTCAACACCTCGGCTGCGCCTAGAAATCCTGTCCATAAAAGTTATGAACAGGACCGGAGACATAGGGCAACCTTGGCGGAGTCCAACTCCCACCGGAAACGAGTCCGACTTACTGCCGGCAATGCGAACCAAACTCTGACTCCGGTCGCACAGGGACCGAACAGCCCGTAACAAAGGGCCAGGTACCCCATACTCCCGGAGCACCCCCCACAGGATACCCCGAGGGACACGGTCGAACGCCTTCTCCAAGTCCACAAAGCACATGTGGACTGGTTGAGCGAACTCCCATGCACCCTCTAGGACCCCGCTGAGGGTATAGAGCTGGTCCAGCGTTCCACGGCCAGGACGAAAACCACCCTGCTCCTCCTCGATCCGAGGCTCGACTATCCGACGGACCCTCCTCTCCAGAACCGCTGAATAGACCTTCCCAGGGAGGCTTAAGAGTGTGATCCCCCTGTAGTTGGAACACACCCTTCGGTCCCCCTTTTTAAATAGGGGGACCACCACCCCAGTCTGCCAATCCAGCGGGACTGCCCCTGATGTCCACGCGATGTTGCAGAGTCGCGTTAGCCAACGCAGCCCCGCAACATCCAAAGCCTTGAGGAACTCCGGCCGAATCTCATCCACCCCCGGGGCCTTGCCAACGCAGAGCTTTTTGACTGCCTCGGTGACTTCAGCCCCGGAGATTAGAGATTCCAACTCCGGATCCCCAGGCTCTGCCCCTCCAACGGAGGACGCGCCAGTGGGATTGAGGAGGTCCTCGAAGTACTCCGCCCACCGACCCACAACGTCACGAGTTGAGGTCAACAGCACACCATCCCCACTGTAAACAGTGTTGGTGGGGCACTGCTTCCCCCCCCCTGAGACGCCGGATGGTGGACCAGAATCGCCTCGAGGCCGTACGGAAGTCTTTTTCCATGGCCTCCCCAAACTCCTCCCACGCCCGGGTTTTTGCCTCTGCAACCACCCGAGCCGCATGTCGCTTGGACTGCCGGTACCCATCGGCTGCCTCCGGAGTCCCACAGGCCAAAAAGGCCCGATAGGACTCCTTCTTCAGCCTGACGGCATCCCTCACCGCCGGTGTCCACCAGCGGGTTCGAGGGTTGCCTCCACGACAGGCACCGACAGCCCTGCAACCGCAGCTCCGGGAGGCCGCGTCATTGATGGAGGCGCGGAACACGGCCCACTCGGACTCAATGTCCCCCGCCTCCCCCGGAACGTGTTCGAAGCTCTCCCGGAGGTGGGAGTTAAAGCTCCGCCTAACAGGGGACTCCGCCAGGCGCTCCCAGCAGACCCTCACAACACGTTTGGGCCTCCCGGGTCTCACCGGCATCCTCCCCCGCCATCGGAGCCAACTCACCACCAGGTAGTGGTCGGTGGAAAGCTCCGCCCCCCTCTTGACCCGAGTGTCCAAAACATGCGGCCGCAGATCAGCTGAAACGACAACGAAGTCGATCATTGAGCTGCGGCCTAGAGTGTCCTGGTGCCAGGTGCACATATGGACACTCTTATGTTTGAACATGGTGTTCGTTATGGACAATCCGTGCCGAGCACAGAAGTCCAAAAACAGAACACCACTCGGGTTCAAGCTGGGGGGGCCATTCCTCCCGACCACGCCCCTCCAGGTCTCACTGTCGTTGCCCACGTGAGCGTTGAAGTCCCCCAGCAAAACGAGGGAGTCACCAGAGGGGGCACCCTCCAGTACCCCCTCTAAGGACTCCAAAAAGGGTGGGTACTCTGTGCTGCCACTAGGCGCATAGGCACAAACGACAGTCAGGACCCGTCCCCCCACCCGCAGGCGAAGGGATGCTACCCTCTCGCTCACTGGGGTAAACCTTTCTGCAGGTGAAACATTTCTGCAGGTTAATAAATTTGCATTGTATTTATAAACCCCTAATAGGAAGATTATTTATCTGACTAAGAAATTTCAGTGGAGGAGTACAACCTGACGTGTAACTCACATGGACAGCCCTGTCTGTCAAAATGCAAGAGATAGTGACTGCAACGTCAAGTATTCTGCCTTTCATCAATGAAATAGAACTTCAGCTGTCTGCTATTGTAACTATTTACTTTCATCATGGTCACATGACATGTGCTTTTTAATCTATCTCGCAGTTTCAAAAATGGGCTTTACGCTATGGTAGATACGTTAAATATAACCATAGACAACATGCCAATTCCATGGAAAATTTGATGAAATGTCCTTAAAATTTGTGTGAATTCTATGTTGGCTTTATGGAGATAAATAGGATCCCTCTTGGTTATGTTAAAAAATCCAGGTCCTGATGTGCAGAATAGCTGTAATCCACTCTGTGCTAAACCACATTTATTTGACTCTTATTGAAGTAGATTCTGCATGGCATGTACTTTATGACTACTTAGGTCTGAATGTGCATTGGCTTCTGCATTTATTATTTGATAAATGTTACTCCCCTAAGTGCACGTCTATTCCCCTTACAAGAATTGTTTAGCTTTTACCAAAAGCCATCGCACCAGGAAGTAATCTAATAATAAATACAACAGCAGTTTACACTCTGCCTGTCTTAGTGGCCATAATATGAACAATGAAACTGGACTAATGGAGTACCAGAGCAAACACATTTATTTAATCACAATCCTTTCTTTCAAGCAAACTGGCCAAGCAGGAGAGGTTGACAGGCTAATGACCCATGAGCAATAAGCAAGTGTTACACCAAATGTGCTCTTGCAGAAAGAATGAAAGGGATAGAAAAAAGCTTTTACACAATAGCCTATCAATATTTTAAAGCAAAGTCTCTATGGCTTCCCCCTCTAACTGGATTAGTGGTGTGATGTGTCCTGACAGTATGTTGTTAGTGATACTCCACTTGCTTTGTCTGTCATGTGATTTTCCTTTGGTAATCCACAGGGCTGTTATATTTCATAATTTGTTTTGCTTTCAGGGTTGATTTGTAAATGTGCAAATTATAATTAGCCATAGCTACTGTTTGTAATTTATTAAATATTGAATGATTCCTGTGGTGGGATCTTTCTTCACATCCCCCAGATGAAAGTTTATAATATGCAAATTCAGTTGATGTTATAATGTCAGCATTTTTTTTTTAATGCCCTGTTTTGTGAGTGAAACCATTTCCCCCTTGTTTCTTTGTATGTCCCTTGATTATCTGATCTCTTGGGTTTTCAGCACAAGTTACATACTTTAGTCAGGCACCAGTTCCTCTACTGTGTATATTATGATTTGTGCTCTCCTGGTTTTTTTGCTTTCCATAAGAAATAATGTTTGGGAGGCTCTATGAAATAACTTTTTTTTCCTGGTAGTAATTGTTACTGAGAATCTAAGAATAAATAACATTTTCTGAACTAAAAGCTGGAAATGATGTTAAAAGTGATTAAGTTTGACTTTCATTGGCATTGAAGGTTTTCCATGGCATACAAGCCATTCTTACTAACTCATGTTAAAAAAGTTAAGTAAACTATATCAATTTAGGTGAGAAGTTATTGTAAACCACAAATTTAAAGTCAAATTAATCGATCAAGTTTCCTCTAAAAGATTTGTATTTTAGAAGTCCCTTCATGATTTTTTTTATGTGCTGGTCTGTTGTTAAATTAATGGTCAAAGTAAGAAGCCCTTTTTGAGAGAGATGGCCTTCTTCACATCAGCTTTGGTCCTGGCAACCGAGAAACTAAATGCACGACAATGAGGCAGGCAAGTTTTAAGGGGAAATCTGTTTACTTGGTCCAAAAACAGGCAGGGTCAAAACCAGGAGATCAATCGTACAGGCAAACAAATCCGATAAGGGGCAGGCAGGAATCCGAAGTCCTAAAACGGCAAAAGTGAGGTAAGAAAAGGTAGGCAGAACAGGTAAATGCGGGAAAGCTTGGCATGAAACAACACAAGACAATCTGGCAGGGATCAAGTGGAAAAGGAGTGGTATAAATACTGAGGATCAAATGAGCTAACAAACTGCAGGTGAGGAGATGGGCGGAGAGAACCAAGTGAGGGATATGAGAGAATGCATGGCAGGGTAGAGCAGGATCTGAAATGACATGAGAATTAGTGACCAAAACAAAAACAAACTCAATGCTGGTGTAACTACATTACAACTTTAGTATTTTCTTTTGCACTCTATTGTCCTCTACCTTCCACCTTAAGGAATTAATGTTTCAATCACAGCTGATCTTCTGTGGACAAAGTAAATGTTAAATCACAGCAAATGTTTGTATTTACAGAATTATTCAGACTTTTCAAAATTTTGATCCTTGCTGACAACCACACATAACCAATGCATTTGGGTCAACTATATGAAAAGCACTGTGGGCCGATATATTTCTATAATTAAAACGTATCCTGATGTTATATTCTAATTTGAACAGTTCTGCAAGTAGATCTCTTTCATATAATTTGTTTCATATCTCACATTGGGAAATATAAACTCCTAGACCACTAAGCAAGTAACACACTATCAATGAGTGGTGAATAGAGTTTTTTAATGAATTTTATCGTCTACTTATGCAACTAGTGCCAAACTGAGCACAAATGCTCAGGTTGTCACGTCTGGGGGAATGTCTGGTGTCTCCTCATGTCTTGATTACCTATTGTGTACACCTGGGGTTCCCCTCCCTCATGTGTTTAAATAGTCTTCGTTTCCCATGTCCTGTGCCAGTGCGTCTTCGTCACTTTTCGTCTTTCGCCCCCCCACGTCACTTCAGGTTTGATTTTTTTCACAGCCATGCAATAGCCAAGTTTACTTTATTGCCATAGTCTTGTTTTTGTACCATAGCCATGTTTTTGCCATAGCCTTGTTTACCTTATTTGATACTTTGTTCATGTTTTTGTCACAGCCTTGTTTTTCACAGTCATGTAATCTTGCTTTGTTACTTTGTTCATAGTTTTTTCACAGCCTTGTTTTGTACCATGTCTACCATCCACCCCTTTTGAGTGTGTTTTTGTTAAAATAAACCCTTGTTTCCATATCTCTGCGACTGAGTCCTCCCTCCAAGATCCACTTCCTGACACAGGTCAATGGATGCAACCTTCTAAAACCAGGTAAATTTGTGAGGCAAGGCCCCTGCAGCTGAAGCAGACATCTCCTGAATGGATGAATTACTGCGACCCCTTGTAAATACTTAAAGGCTTCAGTCCCTGGGAGTTTCAGTTTTTGTCCTGGCTATATAAACATGAAAAACTCTTACCGGGCAAAGCTTAGCAGTTGCAAAGCTTAGCAGCTGCTGTTCTAGGATCGAGGAGGATGGTGATGAAAGGTTTTTAAGTCCGTTGTGGCGTTTTTGTTTTATTAGTGCCCACTCAGCTCTACACGGTTTGGCCCTGCACAGCTTTATGTGCTTTTGGTAGTTTCCATTCAAAATTACGGCCGAGCAGCGTGTGACAATATTTATACAAGCCACAAGCACAAGACAACAATGAAGGACACCATGGAATGAACCTCGGTGTTGGACTGTGGTGTTGGCTTTTGTATCTGGCCTTTATAACATTTATGGTCACAGAAATAATTAAATCGCACATTTGTTGTTGCCCCATTTTTAAAAAATGCAGGGTTGACTGATGGAGTTGCTACCTAATCATGTAAATCCCTGGCCAATCAGTCCCCGGCAGTCTGCAGTCAGCACTGCGCTGTCCCGATGGAACCCTGGCTGAGTAGTTGTAACTGTCCCATCCATGAACATGACCCATGTACTTTATGTATGAAAGCAGGGTTGGGAAACGGGCTCACCCTTTCATCCCCAGAGCGAAACCTTTTGCATGCCCTATGTACTGGGGGTGCATAGATCTCACCCACATATTTGGACAAGGCAATAATATTGCTATTTTAAAGGGTACAACTTTCAAAATCAACTGTTCCTGTAATTCAAAAGGGGATGCACCAAATGTGTCTAATACCAAGGGTATTATGATTGAGTAAAATGTTTGGAGATGGGGAGCTTGTGGGGATCCCTGCTTGTGAACTAACTCATTAACTTTTGGGACACTCTTTTAGGGTTTTAAAAACAATTCTAATATGACATTTTATTTAATAAACCATTAACATATATTGTCTTTATCTCAATTTCAAACAATTGAGATATAACATTGAGATATAACATTTGCTTTTAATTATTGCAATTAGCCCCGCTAGAACACAATTAACAATGGTAGAGGGACTCTTCTTTTTGTCACAATGATTTTTTGGCTTTAAAAATCCCCTATACTTTCGACTTGGGTGTGATAAATCATTGTCACTAGTGCCTTGCCTGGCTCTTCAAGGAAAAGCCTTTTTTGTAACTTCCTCTGGTTCCAGTCTTTGATTATCATCCAGACTTGTAAACAAATTATTGGCTGAGAAATCCAACATGTTGTAAAAGATGAAGAGTGGCCACCTTAGCATTCTTCTGTCACAGATGTGGCAGGCCAGAAGCTTGTCTAGGTTGTCTACTCCTCTTTTGGTGGCATTGTAGTCAGTATGACCTCTGGCTTATGGTCCTCCCTGCTACCCATTTCTCCATCCCTGAGCAGCACATTTTTTTAGTATGTAAGATACCAAGGCAGTTTTGGCCATGAACAAATATTTGGAGGAATGGACTGACCTTTCATTCACAGTTAGAACCTCGGGTGGAGGCTCCATCCTATTTTTGTAAATTGTTTCAACCATTGTCAGTTTTCTTATTAGAAGTTCCTTTCCCAGGTTGTTGCAGAAATGATCACAAGTAAAGTTGTGGTCACTGAGGCCTTTTGACATATCTAGCATCACCTGTGCCCCTTGTTGGTTTTTTTTATCCAGCAGCTCCTTCCTCTGGCTTTCGTGTATAAATTAGCATATTCCATACATAAGATGAAACAATACAAGCATATCACATTTTGATGCCTTACATCGCTGGCTTTGAGGGCATATTCTTCCTGAATGGGCAGTGGCCTCTAACCCCCAAAAGCCGTTCGTCCACAGTTACATTGGGCCAAGGTTTGCAATGACTGGGAAGCCAATCAACCAACTCGTCCCACACAATGTGGATTGCTGCCAACTCCCCCCCCCCCCTGTCATGAAGGTGGGTCTTCAAGGAGGACTCAGGTGCGGAGATGAGGGAAAACAAGGTTTATTGTACAAAAAAACAGAGTGAATGTCCAGACAAAGTACAAATCAAAGCTATGGAAAACTGTGGGCAAAGTATCAAAGTAAAGCAAACAAGACTGTGGCAAAACTATGACAAAGTAACAAAATAAAGATTAACCAAAACTGTGACAAGACTGTGGCAAAAACTGTGACAAAAACAAACCTGGCGTGGGGGAGACGACGGACAAGACGGACTAGAGGACAAGAGACGAAAACGCACTCGCGCCAGACAAGGGGAAACAGGACTATTTAAACACATGAGGAGGGGAACCCCAGGTGTACACAATAGGTAATCAAGACGAGATGAGACACCTGACGTGACACCCCCCCCCATCTAACAGGTCTTGATTCCCAGATGTCGAATCTGATGATCCTTGAGAATAAATGGAAGCTCTTCAGAGACATTGTAGCTCTAAAAATTGCTCTCCCTGTCTCAGCATCCCATACACTTTCAGTCAACTACCCTCTTGACCTGTAGACACCAGCAAGGGGTGTTTCTGTAATGTCTCTACATGCTGGTCAAATTGACCCGAAGACCATATGAAGGATGTTAATGTGTGGGGTATAGTAGCATGTGTGCTAAATATCTTTTTTTGTTTGTACATGTTTATCATGGAAAATAAGTTAAAGCCATTGGATTTTCAGGAGGAAAAAATGTATACATGAACATTTTTATTTCTTGTAAAACTTTTAAAGGGTCAATTTGACCCGAATACCATGTTAACATTGATTGTAGATAAAAGATTTCCCTCAATCTATCAGATTATGGTGGAAGTTAATACACCTTTTTTAAATTAGAGCACCAATGCTTAAAAATGGACTGTTCATTCTCACTGAGAGACCTCAAAGACATACTAAGGCAGTCTTAGTAATTTAAAATTGAAACAATCACATAAAGTCAACCTCCAGGGGTGGAGGTGTGAAATGTCACCCTATGCTACCATTCTATAGTGACAAAAGCAAGGGCTCCATCCAAAGGAGTTGAGTAATCTCTGCTAACTAGTAGTTTGAAGTTAAGTGATGATAGCAGACTGACTAGAGTTGATGAAATGAGAGCTATGCATGGTAACAAAAACAGTAGAACATGAGGCAACATGTGGGTGAGTGTATCCACTTCCCGTAGGGTATTCTAATTGTGAAGGGAGAAGAACAGGGGACATTGGGCAGGTCCTTGGATGCAAAATGATCCAGAGTTGGCTAGCTTTTGCATTGCCAGACCAGCTTGGCCACGTCTGCATGGAGTTTCCACTCTGTATACGGAGGATTTCCCCCTGGAAAGAAGGTCTGTGCTAGAATTCAGAACCTCTGGTACGTGATTGGCCCTCAGAGACAGAAAATGCCAGCTATCACAAACAATCAACTTCTTGGATATTATGTTCAGCTGAAAGGATCTCAGACTCTCACACCCTGTTGTATAAGTCAGTACTAAGGTGTTGTCTGTTCCGAACACATGGCGTACCCTCAAGGGTTGAGAAAATGTTTTAGTATCAAGTGAATAGACAAAAGCCTTGGGTAATTTATGTCAGAAAAGCCCTCATTAGGGTTCCATGTTCAACTGCTGCTATGTAAGCAGATTAAAACCTCAAACTGCTAAGGCTGAGTGGGCTCAACCTTTGAAAGGCCACATCGCGTGGAGGTGGCCTAATGATACCAATGATACCAATTCTGAGAACATTAGTCCGAACAAGCAGTAGCAAAACCTTACCACAACTAGATTTCCTCTGCAAAACCGAAAAAACAGGGAAAGCCTTTCAGTGCTGTAGCTTTGAGTGGTGGAACTGGGTTATGAGGGTCAAGGAACTCAAAATGAAATGCAAAATGAGGATCTCCCCAGTCACCTTTGGCACACACACATAATCACAAATTCAGTTACAGAAATATTTTAAACATCTACAGTAAAAGTTTCTAATTAAAATAGTAACAAAAGAAATGAATTAAAATAACCCCTCACTCACACTAAAAACATCACTGTCTCCCTGGTGAACGTTCCCATCCAACAGCATGGGAGGTTTGCACACTCTCATCAGGATCCCAGCCAGCCATGCCTGAATCCAACCCAACTGGTTTTTGTGGCCGACAAAGGTGAGGCAGTCATCTGACAACAATTTGGGAAGACGCTGCACAAAGCCACCTAAATCCCCGTGCCACCAGGGCCAACTCCATTCTATAGGAATCTGTCCTCGGTCACACATGAAGCTACACAGGAAGGCAACGCAGCCTCAGCTGGCTCACAAAGAACCCAACAAACTGAGCAGGGGAGGAGACGAAGCCACAGATGGTGAAGAATTTGAGGCAGCAAGAGGCTGAGAAGCACAGAGCAAGAAATATGGAAAGGAGATGACCCCAAAAAGAAAAGAAAACCTGGATGGATCTGAGGGGTTAATTGGGCCAAGGCACGTCTGTAAATGGAGGACCGGATTTACTTAATGTTCTGTCTAAAAATATATGATTAACCATGAAAGCCATGCTACTTGCACCTGCACAAAATAAATAGTATAGAGAGGACAATGGTGTTTAATGTGTTCATCTTTTTTCTCGTTTTTTCATGAAGACTACATGTAGATTAATGATTATCCGACCATTTAGAGCATCTCTTTTCCTGTTTTTAGCTATTTTATTGTACTACAGATAGTAAGGGCTATGTCTAACCCTTTTGTGGCAGCCTAAGAACAAAATTAGGTTTAGAGACATTTTCTGTGAACAATTTTTACGCAGTAGGCTAAAACCCAGACTCTCTTAAGAGCATGACCAGCAAAGGATGCATATTTCGGAAAGGTATGCCGAAAAATGCATCTACATTCTAAATCAGCGATAGTGAACTTTATGTGCATGGAATTCACACATAATCTATGTCAAATGAGCAAAATATAGTTTCATTGCCTTTTTTCAATGTAAGACTCCCTTAAGAGCATGAAAGGTCTGCACTTTTGTGATTCATAAACTTTTTTCAAATATATTTGAAAATTAAGGTTTTCTTTAAAAGGACATTTCAGTAATTACGGTGCCTTGCAAAAATATTCGCCCCCATTGAACTTTTCGACCTTTTGCCACATTTCAGGCTTCAAACATAAAGATAAAAATGTTTAATTTTTTGTGAAGAATCAACAACAAGTGGGACACAAACATGACGTGGAAATTAATGTATTGGATATTTAAAACTAACAAATAAACAAATACAAATAAAAAACTGAAAACTTGGGTGTGCAAAATGATTTTTCCCCTTTACTTTCAGTGAAGCAAACTCTATCCAGAAGTTCAGTGAGGATCTCTGAATGATCCAATGTTGACCTAAATGACTGATGATGATAAACAGAATCCACCTCTGTGTAATTTCATGGGACATTTAATTATTTAATTGCATATTTCATAATTCCATGATGTATTTATCATTTATTAGTGCATTTAATGATTTAATAACATATTCAATCATTTGGTGGTAAATTTGATTATTTAATAATTTTTTACAAATGTCATGATACATTGAAGTAATTAATGGGAGATTTACAGGTACGTATTTCATGAGATATTTGGTGGCATGGTGGTGTGGTTGTTAGCCCGATCGCCTCTCAGCACCTCTCAGTAAGAGTGTTCCTGGTCTGAGTCGGGGGACCCAACACATATATACAGTATATATATCTGTGTGTGTGTGTGTGTGTGTGTCTGTGTGTGTGAACAGTTGGATGCTCACCAAAGTTTATCATTCCTTGTACAACCTGGAGCTTCTCAAAATACAATAAGGTTTCCATGAGTTTCATGCACTTAGTAATCTACATTGGACAGAGTTACAAAACTCTTTGCGAAATAGGATCCTGGAAATTTTCAAGCACTCCATGAATATTTCAAACCGGGATAATTTGGTTGCCCTTGTATTTACTCCTGCTTCTTCTTGACTTTTTCTGCTGTGCTCTTTTATACAGTCTGAAATGAATGAATGCCACTAGTATCCAAGAGGGAGTATGCAAGACATTTATTGAATACCCACTTATCTCAAGTGAACTTCACAGTAATTATGTTTTAAGAAACACATCCATCAAACTATTGAGGCAGTTAATTTACTATTGCAATGTGAATATGATGGTCATTTTATCACAGCACATGTTGTCTGGTTCTTAACTACAATATATATATATATATATATATATACTGTATATATACTGTATATATACTGTATATATATATATATATAGAGAGAGAGACATATATATCCTATCATCAGTAGATATGATATGATTATGATATGAGAAAGTACTGATGATACTTATTGGTTAAATAGAGAGTAAACTACCTTTTGGCATCTTCCAGTATTCCATTAGAATTCAAAGAGTGACTTTTATTCTTTTTACTCCAATAGCAGCATAGTGTAGCAGCATAGTGTAGAATTGTGTTACAATAATTTGCGGCCAAGCCAAAATTTAACAAGTCTTTACCACACCTTTCTTTTTTTTGCAGCTCTTTGTTGCCTCTGTTCTGTCTTACCTTTTACATAATAAACTTCTACCCAATTTTTCATGAAATCCCTCATTTGCTGGATACACAGAAAGGCAGATTATGCTTATTTTTCATTTGGACAGTGGGAGATGGAGCCAGGTGTTTGGCAGCAGCAGAGTGTTCAGGTGTAACTGTGCTGGTGACGGGTTATGACGAGCAGCAGCAGATGAAGGATGAGGCGTGGATGATTTTTTGGAAGAGGGGCACCCCACGACCTCCTCCCCAAAGAATACCCACAGAGACACAGAGGAGGCAAAGTTTCTTTCAAATCACTTCTTGCTGGAATCATCTTATATTACTTAATTAGACTTTGAAAGGCATATTGAAAATCCAACTGTTAATCCTGGAGAACACAGAAATGATACTGCTTTGGTCAACAAGATTAATAAATCCCTCCTCACACTCCTCTGTGGTCTGATCTATAACAAGTCAATTTAATCAGTCCGATTTGGTTATAGTAATTTTACATTGAAAAGTGCTGGTATCAGAATGCTATATTATTGCAACCACAAGTTACTTTTTAATTATGACAATTTACAGAATTCTTATAATTACAGAGTTAGATTACATATGTCCATTGATAAATGATAATTAATGATTTACTGTTTATCACAATAACTCAGTATCATATATGTATAACTACATGAGCTTTTTATCTTAAAACTCTTATATCCATCCATCCATCCATTTTCAATACCGCTTATTCCCTCATGGGGTCGCGGGGGGAACTGGAGCCTATCCCAGTGGTCAACGGGCGAGAGGCAGGGTACACCCTGGACAGTCCGCCAGTCCATCGCAGGGCTAAAACTCTTATAAACAAACCAAATTTATTTTTTACTGTTTGAAATCCAGTCCAATCTCACAATCAATGGCTTAAACTACGAAGGCGAAAGTGGTTATTCTACACCATTGTCCAAAGTGGGATGATATATTTTGTTGCACAAAATATGTTAATTGACTCTGGCACTTGGTATAACATTCATTAGTGGACTGAAGGTGTATATATCTGATTTTGTCAATTTTACTTAAAGGAGACATATTATACCCTATTTCAACAAGTTAAACCAGTTCTCTGCTGTCCTAATGTAATGTCTGTGACAAGCTTTGGTCCAAATACCATAAGGTTGAAACACAATAGTAGTTTAATCACCCTGCCAAAACAATCCCGTTCCGAGCGCTCGGTTTTGAGTGCCTGTCTCTTTAATGCAAATGAGACACAGGTAATCCACCCACTTTTTCCGGGAGGTGTGCCAAAGTCGGCACGCTAACGCTACCATGCTCACGCTACTACGTCTGCCACAGATAGGCGGAATAAGCTGAGGTGGGTGGCAACATGCAGGTGAAAGGCTGGAATATTATAACGAGCTAGAGCTAATGACGTCATGAACCACCGATTTCTGAAACCGCCTGATTTATCTCCTGTTTTGACACTGAGGCAGCCCACAAAAATATGACTGAGTAATTTCTTTTCACACTTTGCCTGCTGATAGGCCCTCCACAGTCCCAAATGTACATAATAAAGTGATTAAAAACTTAGTTTTGCAAAATAGGCTATGTCCCCTTTAAGTTTGTTACTCCATTGTCTCCCGGGTTTTAAAAATACTTTTGACTTTGCATTAAAAATGCTTCATCAGCTCTAAACTTTGCAGAGAGGCTTTTCACATTTCCTGGGTCGTAAAGGTCACACTATAACACTATCAAGAAAGCTGACCGAACAACCTGGCTAATGGGAGAACCATCTTTGTACAGAGAAGGTGGTCTCAGGTTTCCCCTATCCAGCACTTAAATGCATTCTTTCCCCTTCCTTGTCAGTTGTACAACAATTCACACTTTGATCCTGTGATCAAATCTCACCCCCTTTCATATAGGCAAACAATTTATGGGTAAAATAACATTAATGGCATGCACATTGGTCAGGGGGTTTGTCAACGCTTAATAATAAACCTCTCAGCTTATAAGATGATACCTCTTTGTTTAAAACAGAAGATTATTTTTGTACGAGAAAATAAAGGTCTCATGATCAAGTGATCCAGAATGCAAAAGCACGTATTCTGACAGGAACCAGTAAAAGAGATCATGTTTCCCCTGTCTTGGCTTCTCTGCATTGGCTTTCTGTAAAATCCAGAATTTAATTTAAAATCCCTCTTCTTACATGCAGAGCTCTTCATGGTTAGTCACCATCTTATCTTAAAGAGCTCCTATTACCTTACAGCCCTTCCAGAGCACTGCACTCCTGGAATGCAGGGTTACTTGTGGTTCCTAATGTCTTTAAAAGTAGAATGAGAGCTAGAGCGTTCAGCTATCAGAGCCCTCTCCTGTGGAACCAGGTTCCAGTTTGGGTCCGGGAGGCAGACACCATCTCTATATTTAAGATTAGGCTTAAGACTTTCTTTTATGATAGAGCTTATTGTTAGGGTGAATCCACCCATAGTTATGCTGCCATAGGACTAGACCGCTGCACCGAGCTCCACTCTCATTTCTCTTTCTCCCTCTCAGTGCAACCTCATTCCAGTAATGCACGTTACTAACTGGACTTTTTCCATTTCCCGTAGTCATGTGGTTTCTCGTCCCTCTTCTCTCTCCTCCTATCACTTCCTGCAGGTGTTCATGGTACTGTGGAATCTGGATCTGTGGTTAGGATTTTCCTCCTATCACTTCCTGCAGGTGTTCCTGGAGGTGTTCCTTGATCTGTTATTGGGAGTCTCCAGCTGTCCCTGTGTTCCTACTCTGCTACAATTACAGCCACTGTTCATAGTCTTATTGCTATTATTACTGCAATCATTATCATTACTATCGTTACCTTTACCATTTTTCATCCAGTCTATGTGTTACTTTGTAGGTTACCTCTCTCTGCTCGTTCTGTTCTTTTCTCCCTCTCTATCTTGCCCTCTCTGTCTCTCATCCCCAACTGGCCGAGGCAGATGGCCGCTCACCCAAAGCCATGGTTCTGCTCTGTCACATCGGTGTTATTTAGCTGTTTTTCTTTCCTGTCTCTGTGTGGTGTCGTAATTTCCTGTTTTATTTTGCACTTCCCTTTGTGTCATTGGTCCAATTGTCTTCCTGATCACCTATTGTGTTAACCTGGGGTTCCCTTTCCCTCATGTATTAAGTAGTCCGCATTTCCCCTTGTCTTGTGCCAGTGTGTTCCGTCTTATGACCCTTACTGTGCAATTACCTAGTCGTCGAACCAAGACCTTGCCTCGATTCTCATTATCCTCTTATGAGTGATTTTGTGTTCTTTTTCCTTCAAGCTGTGTCTGACTCTAGTGAGTATTATTTTGTTACTTTGTCTCATAGCCTTTTTCCTTCCTTTTTTACGAGTGATTTTGATTTGATACTTTTCTGAAACCTCCTCGTTGAGCGAGATTGTTTTGTACTTTGTTCCCACACCTAGTGAGTGCACCCTGAGTTTAATAAAACCTTCCGGGAAGCAGGGAAAGCAGTAATGCGAGGCAAAATAAATGTTTTTTCACCATATAGGGAAAAAAAGAAAGCAAAAAAATCTCAGATTTAGAACTCCGGATCAAATCACTAGAATGTACCTATGGTGCTTCCCTGCACCTCCAATTTTTTGTAGAAAGACAAACCCCCACGTATCAGTTTAAAAACTCTTCAAAAGACCAAAGACAGGGGTGGATTAGATCTGCCGAATTTTTCTTTCTACTTCTTAGCTAACAGGCTACAGTATATAGCAAAATGGCTTAAACCCAGTCCCCAGGATAAACCATGGCTATCTAGCCATGGTTTATCGAACAAGGTCTATGCGGAATCCTGAAAAACTTTGATCTGCCATTTATTAGTCCAAACATAAAACGTCACAAATGCTTCAAAAGCATTAATATAAGCACTTCTCTGACAGCCTGGTGGGAATTTCTCAAAATTACAAGGTCCTCAATTCTCCCATGTAAACTTACACCCATCTGGAACAACCCTGACATCCTTCAAAATAAAAAAATGCTTAACTTCATTCAATGGAAGAACAATGGAATTGCTTTTTCCGTAAATAATATCGCGAGTTTATGAGGATATTATTGATGGTTTTTTTTTTTTTTTTTTTGGGGGGGGGGGGGGTCGTAGCTGTAGCTGCAGGAGTAGAAGACTTGTGCTCCCCTGGTCATTATACTGTATTTTAGGCTTGTCCCGATCCGATATTTGGATCGTATCGGCGGCATTAGAAAATGCCGATCCAGAATCCAGATCCATTTTTTTTTAAAGTCCGATCCCACATGAGCATTAGCATCTCCTAACCCACAGGTCTGTGTCCTAAACTTTAAGTTGTTATCAGAGTAAATCCCTGTTCAACATGAGTCTGACAACTAAATAAGTAGATAAATAACTTTAAACTTTAATACAAAAAGCTGGATCGGGACATCCCTACTGTATTTCTACATAATAAGATGATTTCTATAACCATAAAATAGCTATTTAGGGGTGAATTGATTCAGTTGATTCAGACGGAGCACTACTGAAGGATTAGCTGTGAAATGCACGGTCCGCCACTGGTTAATACCAAGAAAGTAAAATAGATAGTAATAATAATAATGACAAAATAGAAAAATAAAAGAAGTACAGATTGATGCATAAAATCTTGTGAGACATCAAAGTTGAAGGTTTAAGAAATCTCTGTTTAGCTTTGGATGCATCATCTTTTATCTACGGGTAGCACTCTTGTTTTTTGCTTGATTGTTTTGTTTTTCAGTGTTTTGAGTTCACATGGTTTGACTTATTGTAAAACTTTCTTCCTCCATGAATGGGACCAATAATAGATAACGTTTACTATGCATATTCAGTTGGTTGTATCACAACATAAGACCTTATGTCTTATGTTGACAAATCGGATATAAATATGTCACAGCATTTTGTTTTAATTTTTAATTCTCAGTCGCTATTCAAAAGTGTCTCTGCTTTAGAGACTCTCAGTATAAAGAAGTACTGTGTGTACACATTGACTTCTAAATGTAACCCTGAAGAAATGGTAGTAAATGTAATAAAATTAGAGCTAGTTATAATGAGACTAATAGTGGGCAGATTTTAATCCTTTGCGTTCTACAGCAGATTCATAGCAGGACAGTTTATCCTGCAGCTTTCTTCTGCTAACTCAGCTTAACTCCATCCTCTATCTGGGCACATTCACCTGCAGTGGGGCAGATGGTGTCATGTCCCACTGGGACATTCTCTCCGTCTCACATGCAGCATGCAGTCTTGCATTGATTTATTTTGCAACATCTTCCATAGAAATTTTAACCATGTAAGTAATTGCCATCAAAATATATTAAACTTATTTGATGCGATTTGTGTGAACACCCTTGATGTCATTTGTACATTAAAGAAACAGACTGATTGCAGGTACAGATAGAATTTTCATGTAATTGTTGACACCAATAGTTAGTCTATTATACACAAAGATATTCCTGAAAGGTTTGCTTGGGTAAACAAGCAAATACATAGGCAAGTATTTCCATGTTATACATTTCAAGAATAAAGAAACTTAGACCAAATTCTCACTTTCTGATTTATTATGTGTAACTCAAAAGCGAAAGGAAAAGGACTATCTCCTATCTTGCTTCCTTGATGGCAGTGCAAAGTGCATTTAGTGTCATTTTCACCCAGATTTAGTGGAGGTACAGATGCGTAACTTCTCAACAGTTATGTATGAGTCCAATACTGCATAAGGGAAGTGAAGGTTGCAAAGCGTGCTATAAAGAGTAATTATCAACTGCGTTGTTGGGCCCAACACCCAGTCACCTGACTATCCATTGTGACAGAGGCATAAAACATATTCTAAAATTTTAGTTGCTCCAATATGTATAGTAACAAACATATTGGAGCAACTGAAATTTTTGGTGTCCATTTGGCAATTCACTCCCTCATTATAGAAGGTACTCAGCAGCTGCTCTATGTTACTTAATGAAAACCCCACGGAGCCAAGACAGCAAGGTAGAGAAATGGATGAAGCATGTGAAATGTTTGATATGGTAAATAAATAACCAAGGTTATAAACAGTGGCAGAATAGGTTTTAATATGCAAAACTTCCATATACAGTAAGCTCATGACCATAGATGAAGGTGGGAATGTGTCAAGCTAGGAATAAAGTACCAAATAATAATCTCTTTTACGAGGCAGAACAAAACTGTGGATAAAGTACCAAAATAATACTCAAAGATGAGGCTGAAAAACTAAGAAGTACAAAAGAATAATCACTCATTCTAGGAAAAATAAAGTCGAGGTTCAAGGCGAGGATTTCTATGGCAAGGTTACTGCACAGTATAAGATGAAACACACGCACAAGACAAGGAGAGACGCAGACTATTTAAACATATGACAAAGGGAACCCCTGGTGAACATAATCAAGGATTAGGGGAGACAATCAGAGAGGTGCCACACAAGGAAGTGCAAATTACCTGAAACAAGGGGCTGTACCTTTCAAAATAAAACAGGAAATTACAAGGCAACCATGGATACAGCACGAAAACCCCAGCTAGACCTCGCTGCTGTAACAATGTAATGTAAATAGAAAGCTTCACTTTTTAGGCTCAGCTCTCTCTTCACCATGACATACCCCTACAGCGCCCGCATCACTGCCAACGCAGATCCGGTCTTCCTATCCATCTCACGCTCCATTTGTGAACAAGCTCCTAGTACGGACACCCAAGGAAAACAGGTCTTAGGTGAGGGACGAAGTACAACCTAAAGACTTCTATGATGAAAAACAAATATGGAACCAGTGTTTTATTTATTTTTCTAATATACGTACTGTATATATTTATATGTTTTCCCTCGCCAGGGCCCACACCGGGCTTTACTCTGGAGCCAGCCCTGGAGGTGGGGGGCATGCTGGTGAGCACCTGGTGGCCGGCCTTTTACATATGGAGCCTCACTGAGGAGCCTGAGTTGGTTTGCCAGGCGGACAGACTCAAATTAATCGACAAAGTTTATATTGAGGGAGAAGTGATTGTGGAATAAAAGGAGGTGACACAGTGAATTGAATTAAGTTGATGACCAAAATATAAGGGAACTGTGGAACATCAGGCAGCACAGTTGTGTGGTGCTTCACACTATCACCTCACAGTAAGAGGGTTCTTGGTTTGAGTCCCTGAGGGACTGGGACATTTCTGAGTGGAGTTTACACGTGCTCTCTGCCTACATGGGTATCTCCAGGTACTCTGGGTTCCTGCCACCATCCAAAACCATGCATGAATGTTAGGTTAATTGGACACTCAAATTACCCCTGGGAGTGAATGTGACTTTGTGTGGTTATTTGTCTCTGTGTGCCATGGACTAGCGACCTGTCCAGGGTGTCTTTCCTTATGCTGTTGTGTTTATGTGTTTATGCATTTAGCAGACGCTTTTATCCAAAGCGACTCACAAAGTAGACACAATGTTACAGTTATCAATAATCTGACAATAAACTCTCTAGAGGATAATCCCTGGTCAGAGTCTGTGGTGACAGGGAAGAGATAGAGGGAAGTACAGAAAGATTAGTAGAGGGGGTAGGAGGTATGGGTAAGAGTTGTCTGCCTGATCGTTCTAGAACTCCTCCACTTTGCAATGGACATGCCCCCTGACCGGAGGGGGCAATCTACCCTTTCTCTGGGTCAAGACCATGGTCTTGGATCTGGAGGCGCTGATTCTCATCCTGGTTGCAAACTGCTCCAGTTATAAACAGATATTGGTGACAAACTGGCATCAGAACAAGAGCATGTTCCAAGCACTTTACATTACCTGCCCCTGCAACATCATACCTTTTTGCAGGAGTAAATTGATAAGTCATATCTAAATTTTTTATTTGGGGAAACCTATTGATCAACCATATATCATACGGGTCCATTTGTTGCAGCCATGTCAAGCCAAGGTGCTCAGTCTCCTTTATGTACAGAAGCTTGAAACTGGGCCCATTTATTCTGGTAGCTAGCCTTCACACCCACAACATCTACATCCCCATCTTTCCAGCTCATGAAGCTATTTTCATTGTACAGATCAGTTTACGTCTGATCACTGCGCTGTTGGCTTCATTGTCTGAAATCATCTTGGTGTTGGCGACACTGATGTCGTAGACCTATTTATATTTGATAACAAATATAATTTATTTGGGCATTGGAGGAGTTTGGGGAGGCCATGGAAAAAGACTTTGGTATGGCTTCGAGGCGATTCTGGTCCACCATCCGGCATCTCAGGGGGGGAAAGCAGTGTTCCACCAACACTGTTTACAGCGGGGATGGGGTGCTTCTTCCGGCTCTCGGCGAGTGCAGACGTGTTTCTCTCTGCTCCCTCCCCTGCCCTTTTTGCCTGCTTGCTATCTTTGTCCTGTCGTATCTCAGAGCCTCTTTCTGCATTTTCACTTCCTAAAGCCTAACATCAACCATGGATTTGGTCGGCTGGTCTCTCAACGCAATTGACAAAATCTTTAACCAAAGACAAGCTGCAGGGGCTGCAACTTGTCCAGCCGGGACTCACCCAGCGGGTTTCACGATGGACGCCTGGAGGAGCTGGAGGGTTTTATGCCTCTCAGTTCTCGAGGACGTCGAGGACCTATACCTATTTGGATTCATGATAACCGGGTTCCTGCTGATTGGAGTTGGTGGATACCTACGTTTTCGAGAAATTCGGAGGCTGATGGCAACTGGTGGCGGGCTGCCTGTCGAGCCGGTTTACCGGAGCATCAACACTCTGACTCAAACCTTGTGCGAGTTGTCTCGCAAACATGATGTTCTGGTGAGCAAACTGGGGACTCAGTGGAGCAAACGGGAGGCTCATAGGAGCAAAATGGGGACGATGTGTGACAGCATGAGGGTGATGGGGAACACCTTGGAGAAGGTGGTGGTTCGGATGGATGGAAATTAACACAATTCGGCTGAATTGGATCGCCATTGAGAGACCTGCTGAGGACTTAAGGCAGACAAAACACGCTCTGTCTGGAACAAAGTTATCTCAATCTGGCCTCCCGAGAGCGGCCTTGCAGCTGCTACTCTACAACTTTGCCCTGGATGGAACTGCAGACCGACGCTTTGCCCACCCCACCCCCCTCCCTCCTCCCAAGCAGGAGTATGGGCATCACAAGGACAAATTCCATCCTGCCTGTGGATGTCGACTCCAGCTTGCTTACACTTACACACACACAACTACAGACTTCATGCATTCCTTGGACTCACTGCCTCGTTGTTACCTTTCCCCTTCCCTCCAACCCCCCATCCCTCCCTCCCTATGTGTCCTTGTTGTTGTGATTTGACGGTATCTGTGCTTAAGTGTACTGAGGTGTTTTTTTAAATCACTGTTACGTCCCCTGTAGGGGGCGTGGCACTGGGCCTTTTTTTCCCCTCTTCCCGCAACCGCTTTCCCAATGTATTCTTTTTGTTCTGAAGAAAAATTGGTGCGCCCTCCTGTGTGGCTGCCCTCAGTCTTCCCGAACTGGTGTGTCTATGTGTTTTGTTTGTTTGATCTTGGTACGGGCTGTACTGGAAGTCAATTTCTCCCTGGAGATCAATAAAGTATATTCAATTCAATTCAATTGACCTCAACTCGTGGCGTTGTGGGTCGGTGGGCGGAGTACTTTGAAGACCTCCTCAATCCCACTGGCGCGTCCTGCATTGGAGGGGCAGAGCCTGGGGATCTGGAGTTGGGCTCTCCAATCTCCGGGGCTGAAGTCACTGAGGTGGTCAAAAAGCTCTGTGGTGGCAAGGCAGGTGGATGAGATTCGGCCGGAGTTCCTCAAGGCTCTGGATGTTGTGGGGCTGCGTTGGCGACTCTGCAACATCGCGTGGACATCAGGGGCAGTTCCGCTGGATTGGCAAACTGGGGTGGTTTTCCCCCTATTTAAAAAGGGGGACCGAAGGGTGTTTTCCAACTATAGGGGGATCACACTTTTAAGACCTACAGCTCTCACTGGAGCGGTGCGCAGCCAAGTGCGAAGCGGCTGGGATGAGGATCAGTGCCTCCAAGAATGACACCATGGTCTCTCACCGGAAAAGGGTAGAGTGCCTTCTCCGGGTCAGGGGGGACATCCTTCCCCAAGTGGACGAGTTCAAGTATCTTGGGGTCTTGTTTGCGAATGGGGGTAGAGAGTGTGAGATCGATAGGCGGATCGGTGAGGCGTCTGCAGTAATGCGGGCGCTCTACAGGTTTGTCATGATGAAAATAGAGCTGAGCTTAAAGGCGAAGCTTTCGATTTATCAGTCAATCTACGTTCCCACCCTCGTCTATGGCCACAAACTTTGGGTAGTGACCGAAATAACGAGATCCCGGATGCAAGCGGCCAAAATTAGTTTCCTCCGTAGGGTGGCTGGGCTCTCCCTTAGAGACAGGGTGAGGAGCTCGGCCATCCAGAAGGGGCTCGGAGTAGAGTCTGATCATGATGCCTCCTGGTCGCCTCCCTGGTGAGGTGTTCCGGGCACGTCCCACGGAAGACCCAGGAAACGCTGGAAGGACTATGTGTCCCGACTGGCCTGGGAACGCCTCGGGATCCCCCCGGAGGAGCTGGCAGCTGGGCTTTCTAGTGTTAAGCCGTACAAATGAAGTTTTCCATGGTCTCTCCCAACTCCTCTCATTGATTGATGATGAATACTTTAATGATCTCACAATGGAGAAATTAACTCATGCCTGAGTTTTTGCATCTGCAACCACCTGAGGCAACCAACATGCTGCTTGGACTTTCGATACCAATCAGCTGCTTTGGAAGTTCCACAGGCCAAAACGACCCAATAGGACTCCTTCTTCAGCCTGACAGCATCCCTCACTGCCAGGGTTCACCTGCAGGTTCTTGGGTTGCTGCTACGACGGGCACAGACAACCTTGTAACCACAGCTCTAGGAAGTCACCTCAGCAATGGTGGCGTGGAACATGTCCCACTCTGATTCAATGTTCCCCAACTCTCCCAGAATGTGTTTGAAGCTCTTCCGGAGGTGTGAGTTAATGCTCCTTCTTACGGGAAGCCTTTAGCTGCAGCGCCTTTTGGACGTCCAACTCCGCCCATCCAAAACATCCAACTCCGCCCATCCAAAACATCCAACTCCGCCCATCCAGTCGGCCATTTTGATTACGTCATGCGACTATGAGCTTTCTTAGGCGCAAACAAAACTTTACCGGCCATAGCAAATCGGAAAGCGAACGATGTCGGTAAGTGAAAAATACATAATTTTATGTTCATAGGCCTGACGATATTACTTTGTTGACCCTGCTGGATGAATTATTTATGATATTTGATGTGACGATAGTTTATTGTGTTCATTAGTTTTTTGCATGATAATGTAGTAGTTTTGTAGGCTAACTTCAATATAATGTTAGCTAGCGCTAGGTCCTGTTTAATTTTAGTTATAGATGTGTCTTGTGAAATTGAGTTTATGTAATATCCATCCCGTGATGTCAAATGAACATTACAGAACGTTATCATTTGTGTGTGAAGAAAGTATGCAAGATTAGTAAAAGACCAACAGTTAGTGAAAATTATTTCGGCTTGAGAAATATAACGTTATTAGCCTTTTAATGTTAATTAGCCATATCAGTATACTTAGCAGAGTTGCTAGCGGTTTAATATGTAACCAATGTCCATTTACAAATAAAATTGACAATGTTCGCGAACAGTACAGCTTATTGTCATAGATAATAATCATTAATATTCTTTAAACTGTACATGCACAGAAAAAGGCAAATGTTTGTTCAAGGTTATGATACAATGTGTGGATGTTGAAACAATTGTTTTCCTCAGGCCATCCAAACACACAGCATTATTTGGACCTCAGTGGGTTTAACAGTAGGTCATTAGGATGGGAATATGTGTATTGGTGAAAAGTATTGTACTGAATGTAAATGTGATATCAAATTTACTTCTGTCTTTCTCTTACAGCACCATGAGAAGAATCGATGAAGCAGTATGCTGGATACGGGACAATATGTCTC
Source organism: Menidia menidia (assembly GCA_907169785.1). Taxonomy (NCBI): domain Eukaryota; kingdom Metazoa; phylum Chordata; class Actinopteri; order Atheriniformes; family Atherinopsidae; genus Menidia; species Menidia menidia. The sequence continues at coordinate 3,588,798 of CAJRST010000002.1, forward strand.
TTTTCCGTGGACATGTGGAACTGCCCAGCATATTGTCCATGACAGCCGAGGATCGACAGCAGTTCTTTCAAAACATCACCAATGACGACATCCATGATTCAAGAGAATGCCTCCTTTTTGTTTTCGAATATCAAGAAGATTATGCAGTTTTTATTGATTCTTGTTCAGGTGTGTCGGCAATGTTCAACCCCCCTACCCTTTCACCCCCCCTGCCCACCTACCACCCCAAAATCTGTATAAATATATATTATATTATTATTATTGTTGTTATCTTTAATTGTTGTTATGTTGACTTTTATTTGTGAAAAATAAATGTATTTTTGGATAAACTTGTTTGGACTTATTGTACAACCCTATTTAACCCTTGTACTATGTTGAAAAAAATTATATTAATTATGTTGTGGGTCATTTTGACCCGTACTACGTAAATGAATGCAAAACAGTCACAAAATCAGGTTAAACCAATAAACAATTAACTAATATTGAATAAACCTTTAGAAAAGTGGCATACAATACAATTTTATTTAATTAATTAATAAACACTTTATTTTGTACTCTGCACAGACCCCCCACTACACATCAAAGTGACCAGATATTACACACAAGTAAAAAAAGAACATGTTTACTGTTGTGTATATTTACCTAGCTCCATTTTTGTAGGGTACCAGTCAGACCCCAGTCACCAAATTTCATGAAGAAAAAAAAAGGATAACCAGCACTTTGATCAACACAAAAACTGAAATGGGTCCAATTGAGGGTTAACACATACTATTTTAACACAATATTATGTATTGAGTTTAATTCATTGTTTGCAAGATTAATTTGACTATTTTTAAATGAATGTCTATATTGCCATGAAGCAATTACGATAAGGCATGTTTATTACAAAATGTTTATATTTGGAAAATCTTTTCTACAGCTACTGTCACCGAAAATAACGTGACTCCAGTTTTTTTTATGTTGTATTTAAAACTTTCTAAAAGTTTGCCCCACACTTCCCAGGGGTGACGTATTCAAAATGGCTGACTTGGTTGGGCGGAGTTGGGGGGTGCATGGGCGGAGTTGGATGTCCAAAAGGCGCTGCAGTGATATGTACTTGCATCTTACGGGGGACTCTCCGAGGCATTCCCAGCAGACCTTCACAGTACGTTCGGGCATGCCAGGCATAAACGGCATCCTACCCCACCGTCAGAGCCAGCTCACCACCAGGTAATGGTCAGTGGAAAGCTCCGCCCCCTTTTTCACCAGAGCATACAAGACATGCAGCCACAGATCAGATGACACGACAACAAAGTCAATAATCAAACTGTGGCCTAGGGTTCCTGCTGCCAAGAGCTCATATGGACAATCCCCTTCTAGTTTTCCAACAAGGGTGGGTAACCTGATTTGCTGAGGTGTTTAAAAGAAACAACAGTCAGCACTAGTCCCCCCACCAAAAGGCAGAGACAGGCTATCCTCTTATTCACCGGAGTAAACTCCAATGCACTGGCGCCAAGATAGGGGGCAATGTGAATGCCCACTACCGTTCAGTGCTTTTCACCAAAGGCAGCTCCAGAGTAAAAGAGATTCCAACACCTCTTGAGAAGACTGGTTCCAGAACCAGGGCTGTGGGTCGAGTTAACTCCAATCATTTCTAGCGGTAATCTCTCCGCCTCAACTCAGGCTCCTTTCCCACAAGAGAGGTGAAATTCTGTGTTCTGAAAAGCCAGCTTCTGTAGCCGACCATCAAGTTCCCCACCTTCGGCTGCCGCCTATACCTTATGGATGCCAACCCATTTGGCCCTTTCACAGGTGGTAAACCCATCAGAAGATGTACCTATACATCCTTTTCGGGCTGAGCATGGACTGGCTCCATGAATGATAGCCCGGCTACCAGGTACTCGCCAGCGTGCCCCACCTCCAGGCCTGGCTTCTGGGGGGTCCCCGGTGACCTGTGCCCGAGATTGTCATTCACTGGTAACAAAGGCAGTGTAAGGCATTTTGGCAAATCAGTGAGGAATACATTATGATGTGTCACAGATGTAGTCGAGATTTATACAAAAGATGCAATTCATTACACACAAATGTATAAATGAACAGATATATAATATATATGTGATACATTGTGATTAGTTGGGTTAAAAAACAAACATTTTACTCAGATTCTGATCCATTAATTTATATATTTACTTTTTTTATATGTATCCTGGAATAGAATGACTACCACATTCTAAATCTCTTTCCAAAAAGAAAATAAGTTGTGCATCATTTTAGTGCATGTTATACTCCCACTTATTCACCAACCCCCCAGGCTCACTTTTAAAGTGCCAAAAACAAAAAAATACAAACCTAAAATATAATCAGTTAAAAGTAATATGGCTGAATAAAAAGGTCCAGTCAATATCTCTTGAATGAAACATAACTTTAGAAAAAAAGTGTTTTCCCTTTGTTTCCGTGCAGACACATAGCAATTGGTCTTTCATGAGAGGAAAAAGCAGAAAAGATATTTTAAATATCACATAATGTGAAATTGTACTCTGCTTTACTAAATGTCAGTAAGCTTTTGTTTGCCTAAATATCTTTAAGAAACATCTCAGACAGACTTTGACTTAAGCAAACAATTGATGTTTAGATCAAAATTACACAGCACAATTTATTTCATAGTCATCACAGTGCCAATGAAATATGAAGGATAGAACAGTAAACAAGGTTTTACATTTCCATCCAGCTTGTGCTTAACTGTTGGGGGAGAATTCTGGGAACTCTTTGGAGATCAAATTTTGTTAATTGCCATCATCCATCAAGCATAACACTCATAAATGGAATAGCCTTTGGACATTTAAGATAATGCTGAACCATTATGATGGATCACAGTTTCAGTGCTTATGTTCAATCTGTTTAATGTCTGAGATCACCGTTTAGCTTTAGTCAGTCTTATTTAGAAAGTTTGAACTCAACAATAACTCTTAAGAAACTGAAGCATTTGTGGTCAAAAACTACTAACAAAAACCTTTTGAAGCATTCATGATGCCAATGTGAAATATATTTTGTCAGTTTATAACTTAGATCAAAGTTTTTTATATGCAAACCAATTTTTCCACAGACTTTGCATAATAAACTCACATTCAGTTAATTGTCTATTTCAGCAGACTTTAACATAATGTATTTCATAACCCCTGACTCATAAAAGCTGACTGCTAAGCTAAAATGTTTATTGTAAATATAACTTTAAGCAACTTTTTCGCTCTGAAAGCAAAACATAGGAAATGCCTTAAAATTTGAGACTCTATGTTTATAAAGCTGTTTGAACCCATACATCTTGATGAATCATGGTGTTCAGACCCCAGAAATGTAGAAAAACAAGATCACACTAACACTATTCCAGTTTGACTTTCTAAGATATCAGTGTCGATAAATGACAAGCAGGTGGAGCTATGAGCAAAGTAAAGCTCAGGGAAACTCTTGGTGTATTATTTTTATTCTTTATTTCTCGCAGAGTAAGATCATATGTTCCTCACACATTGAACAGCCTCCTTTCCAAACAGTCTTTATAACATCAAGACCTTGCATCTTTAAACTTAAATCCCATATAGCATAACTAGAGGCTACTAGTCTCATTTTAATTAATCTTTCTTACACATCTCTGCCTCTCGTGCATTCTGATACTATTGTTGGTGGGTGCAGCAAGTGACAGTGAAGAGAGGATCTTGTAATCCGCAAGGGGCATATAATCAGAATAATTTGGGTGCCGAGTATTTGAGTGTGCTTGTGTGGGGCGATAGCCTGTATGTACCACTTGTCATTTTTTCAATTACTCTAGCTGTGGTTAAATGTTCATTTTCAGCAGTCACCCCGGAGCGAAAAACTACTGAGCCCCATTAGCTTTTACCCATGGCCCCACACTCATTAGCTCTCTCCAGTCAGACGGGAATGAGGGAGAAGCTGGGCAGGCCTTTTTAAAGAGGTCAGGGTGGAGTCTAGGCAGGCACAGAAGAGATTGTTAAGGACTTTTCCAGGCAGTGTGCTGCAAAGAGGAGAAGTCTGTGAAGACCTCTATGACCTTTTTAAGTCCAATCTACAGAGTCCTGACTCTATTTTAAATGCTTTATCTTTTTCTTACAAATATAGAAATCTACTGACCTATAAGACATGCTGATAAGCATGACAGCACAAAGTAGGGATTATGGTTATATTGAAATCAAGACAGTGAGGAGAATACATTTTTTGTACAGCTACAAGAACAGAGGCTTTTATCTTTCCTGTTAGATCTAGCATTATGCTTTCATACAAGTACAGGCAACATTACCCAGCCTCCTCTATTTCTATTGACCACAGAGATCCTGTGTTGATTTTACACCACTACGACTCTGCCAGCATAAAAAGAGGTTGCAGGAAAATGTCCCCCATTGTTGACGTATTCAATTCAAATGTCACCTGTTTCCACCTGGCACTTATCTCTTTTCCCCTAATGTTCACTCAGGACATGCAGGTAAGATGAGTGACAGAAGTTTTGTTTTCTTAGGGAGGGACCTTTTAGATAACATCTAGGGACAGGAGCAAGGTGAAACCACTGTGCATTTTACAACATTAGCTTCTATATTGACACCTGGATGTTCTCCTGATCTCTTGCCGTATAGTTAGTATCCTCCTGAGCACAAGCCCAACACAAGGCTGATTGTATCTATTCATCATGCGCCACCCTCCTAATTGGACCAAAAGTAAGTTGCATGTAGGGGAATACAAGCCTCAGAGGTGGGTGTGGACCGAATGCAATTCTGAAAATACTTCAGGTGCTTGCATGAAATAAACCCACTTTACCTTCAAGTGCAGGTTACTTATTTGGTCACTACAGACTTGACTTTCCTTATCGGTTACGCTCCTGTCAGTGTAATTCACTTCCATCATCCCTCAACCCAGTTGAAATTAACAGGTAATTTGTAAATGTCACTTTGGGTTAGACACCTAATTTTCTTCCTTTTCCAACAATCCAGAACCAATAAGCTAATTGTTTTTGTCTTTTGAATAAGATTTTCATTCACAAATACAGTAATTTTCCATCACATAAGTAAGAGTAATTGATTCAGGGGGGCAAATTTGATTTACTGTTGAGAGCTAATCAATTAAATACCTACTATGATTCCTTTATTTTCCTAAATGTATGTCAGGAGGTATTCTGAAGATGTTCATTTGAGGAAAGAAATTAAATGTCATTGAATTGATTTCTTGATTTCCACACAAAAACACCCACCAATTGTTAATGAAAAGACATTTAATAAACAGACGTTTAGGATAGAAATGTGTGTGTGTATATATATATATATATATATATATGAATATATGTTTTTTTTTAAACGGTAATGGAAAAAATGGATTGGCCAGTGCTTTTGTAATTAAATGATTGGTATAATGACATTGCTGAATAGTAGAAAGTGCCTTTTGAATAGGCAGTGTCTAAAACTTATTAAAGTTTCTTCGTGTCTCTTGTTGAGTTCATTCATTTTATCAAGAAACATTTTTCAAAGAAAAAAATAAAACTACGGTCTGAAATTAGTAAAGCAAAAGTATGTTAGTACAATCAAATTCATATTTGTTTTTTCCTCAGAGCTAATCACATACACAACTGCAAATGAAAGTTTTCCCATTAAAAACAAGGAACATCTTTAATTTAATTCGATACTGAAGCCCACCATAGAAAATAATTACCATTCAAGTAACTTAAAGAGATCAATGAAAAATCAGTGCACTGTTAATTTAGCTGTGCTTCAATATGTATGATAGTTTCAATACTGAGGTTATTCCACAGTGTTTGGGTGCTGAAATATTTTAACTTGATTCCCATTACGTACTTTTTATATTGGTAAAAGGTATGGTCTAATTTAATTTCCAGGCCAAACTATTTATAACTCATATCAACACGGCATGTACTGTAGCTACGCTGATTGTTTGGCTTAGCAAATTAACTTCTGGTTCTTGAAAGGAAGAGTGCCCATGGTCTTCTTGATTATTAATAGCAGTGTTAATTTTAAGGATGATTAGAACACTTATCATTGTAAAACTTTATTGTCATTATACAGTTGCTTTCCTTTGTAATGAAAAATGTTATGGCTGTGTTGATAAAAAAATAAGTTTTAACTACCATCTCCATTGCTACACTATAACAAAAAGAGCAACCTACATTTAAAATAATTTAATTATATCACTTTTTACTTGTGTGTGACTATTGATGTTTTTCTAATCTAAACTCTGACCTCATTCTTTAATTGTATATAATTGCAAAACAACCACAGAACATAAACAACCACAGAACATAAATAAAACATCTTATGGCTACATTGAAATGCTGCTAATTTACAGCTTTACAACTATTGAAATTCCTCAAAATGTCTTCCCTTATTTGAAGATTATATTCGGATGCACTGCTGAACTTTTGGTGCTACAAGTTTTTAGTAGAAATGACAATTCAGAAAAATATATATTTGCCTTTCGCATATACATATACATTTTTGGATGTTTCTGAACTGTTAAGTAACTAAGTGGACCAGCTAAGTGGAATTTAAGAGTGATTTTATAATGGGATACTGTGGCCCTCTAGACTAGACCCTATATGTGATTGATACATTTGAGAAATAAGGGGAATTTTCGACTTGGAAGAGGATTCTCATTAAAAATATGTTGTTTGAAATGAAGAAGAAATAGAATTAGCGCCAAAAGGATTGGAGTGTGTGGAGGGGATTGCTGTAAATATTATGAAAAGGAATTGGTAACTTCGTCTTCAAGCCACAGCAGAAAGTCATTATGTGGGTTTAGGATATAGGTTCCTCATGACCGCATATTTATTATCTATCTAAATAGAATCACTTACCTCTGATGCAGGCTCTGGTAGCCAGTCGACACCAATATCAGTTTAGTCTATGCCTCTGCCAGCAATTTTACATAAGGACAAATTATTATGACAGAATTGCATTTTGTTGTTAACGTGATCCCAGTTTTCCTTTGACAGATTCTGACAATTCTCAGCAGAGATCTCCCCCTACTAATGATGTAAATTCAATACTTTGACATAATTTTTGGTGGAAAGGGAGGTCAGATTTAAAAGTTATGATGTAACAAGTAAAACAAACATTCCTCTTCATATAAGTAAAATAGCAGCATGGCCAACATCTTTATATTTGATCCAATATCCCTGTTGGACTGTTATTTGTCTGTACATTACACTTCAGCAGCTGTATTTTGCTCCACTGTCATTTATCAAGCATTGATAATTAGGGCAACAAATGTGTTTTACGATGGTAAATGCAGCTCGATGCCTATTCATGAGCAACATATTCAGTGCTCAAGAACATGTATGTACATTGGTATTGGCCAATTTGTAAAGCAGGAGAGCTAATTATATCATACCATCTAATACAGTTTTTGAGCAAGCATTTAATTTTTGCAACATTGAAACATACATAGTGGAGGCTACATAAATGGTTTCCATGAGTATGAATGCATTAGAAAATTTTGGGAGGGAGGTTGTATAAGAGCTCCACAGGGATATCTGCATGCTGCACCTCTTTTGGTTTGTCATTTATCTTCCTCGCAAGGGCGGAGAAAGAACCAGTAGGTAGTGACGCCTTCAGCCAACTTGGCAGGTTAATGAAGGTAATTTGATTTCATACATAATGGCTACCCGTGCCACACAGGACTTAATTGCGCTTGGCGTCTGGTCGTCATCTTGTGGCAGCAGCCAAGGCCCTTCGTATTTCCTGAAGGTTGTGCACAGGCAAACAAGTTCCTGATTCTATTGAAATGGAACTGATAGCTCAGTTTCATCTTTTAATAGATTATCTTGTTTCACTGGCAGATGTGAGCTCTGCTGTCACAGTATGAGGGTGAAAACTCCACTTTAGTGAATCAAGCAAGTTTATTACTATGGAAAACAAACCCCATACCAGGCGATACAGTCCTGTGATGACTCTAATCATGTTGGTGTTAACACTCCTTGATGTAAGGTGTAACAAATAGGACAGTGCTGATTGTATAATTAGCTTTTGTCGTCAGTGATTTTTAGTTTTTTGGCACAGTCTGTAATGGAGGTATCTTAAAACTAAGTTTTTTATGAGAAATTAGCCAAAATATAAAATCTCTTTGTTTTGTGACCAGAAACTAAAATGTTGACAACATAATCCATATTAGACTTTCATGGGTTTTCTGATGGTAAACATTGAGGTGTTGCTCAGCTGCTTTGAACAGTCCATTTTAAGTCTCAGCACACAAGAGTTGAGAGCCTGAGGCAAATTCATGGATGGCTGCAGGTTACATCTCATCCTCGTACGTTACTAAAAACCCTGTTTGCAATAGTGAGTAATACTGTCTTCCGACTGTCTAGCTGTGTCAATTCAGTGCCAGGCATTTCCCCACAGATTCTCATAATGTGAAGCTAAAAATCTTGGTCTTTCTCACCCCACTGCCAGCCTTTGCAAGAAGCAGTGCAATTAGGAAAAATAATAATCCCTCACATAATATTTGCACATGTGTGTGCCAGGCCTAGCACGGATTTATATTCTCCATGTAGCTGTGTAAGTGTTATAGACTCAGAGGTTTTTTAATTTAACGTCTAAATCGTTAACATTACAAGAATGTGATCTAAACTATTGCGCCTTAACATTTCATGACAGGATTACTGTCTGACTGAAGATTCATGCTATTTGTATTATTAATTCAAAGAAAATCCTTATGAAACTATATTTTAATCCTTTACCTTTTTACTACAGTGCTGTTACTGGGTAGTTATATCAGGCTTCTTGTTTTTCAAAAAAAAAAACTTCCCTTTTATAAGATCACCATCCGTAGTTTTTTGGCTGCATAATCTACCATAAAGCCACTTCTAAAAATTGCTCATTAAGAATTTGATCAATCTTGTGCTTTTAGTAAGAAAGACTTAGGAAATGCCATCAGAAAATTACATTTCCCAATGATATTAGACGCCCAGTTGACCATCCAATTTCATGTGCTTCTATTGGGAAGTTAAGATCTGATATAATTTTGGTTAGAAAACCTGCTTTTTCTGCTGTAAGTGAGCAATTAAATTTCCCCTATGGTCTCTGAAAGCACTTAGCTCAAGAGAATATACTTCGAAATCAAAAAGCTTTCAATCATCTTAAATCATGTTTAGGAGAAATCTGCCCTAGAGTGTAGTGTCACATGCAATACTACTGAGCATGTGACAGACACATGCTGAAATAAGCAATGCTGGGAAAGGTTACTGTCCACATTACTGTGGGCTGTGCACTAGCAGTGACATGTTTTTCAAATGTGACCTCATGGCTAAGCCAGAACAAAAAGGATATACCTTCTGACTGGAGCCACAAGATTTTGCAGGGTAAAAACTAAAAGAAAAATAAATTTGGTAATGCAACTTTTATTGAATTAGTTTACCAAATTTAGGGAAAACATAACTGTTGTTTGATAAGTTTAGCATAGTAATACATATTTTTAAAAAGGAATCAACAAATAAACTTTTAAAATAATTACCACAAGATCCAATAAGTGTGTACATAGAGATGTGTCTATTTTTGCGTAAAATCAAACATTTCTAGCTGGTACCTTTTCATTGAGTTTGTCACTCTTACTCAGCTAATCTACACCTAATGTACATTTTGCTCAAGTATAAGAGACAGAATATTATGGTTTGACGTGCTGCTTGGAAAGTTTAGTTAGGCAACTGGTTTGAGTGCAAACAGAAAAATCTGCTGTAACTTCTACGGTTTTTGTTTTTACCCTGAAATTCAAGCCAGTTTAATGGGTTTTTGCCAAGATCATTTCTGTCCATTGGATACAATTCTATAATGTATTGCGATAAGACTGATTAATGCAATAATGAGTTTATTCTTTCCGGACTTGATGACACTTACTCACCATTTTTTGGTATTGCAGTATGTCTAGTTTGTCCTTCCTTAACTTTCTTGGCTTGATGCACATGACATTATGAGATTTTGCTTGGAGATGGATTACCAACTGATAGCAAGTGTACAAATATCGAATTACAATTTAATTAATTGTTGTGAAACATTATGTAGACATTAATCTGGTGCTTTAAAAAAAGTTTTATTAATCCCAACTGATCCCATTTATCACTCCTTGGTCAACAATCAGGATTAAGTTTATAATACAGCAACATAAGTATATTATATTATTAATAATGTAATTATGCTATTTCAGAGGCTGTTGCCAAACAGTTTTCAGCATTGTTGATTAAACCCTGCAAGCTAATAGTAGTGCAATCAGGGATAATAAGTACATGAGCAGTCATGTGTCTAAAACTGGGGTTGACTTCTGGCACACTGTTAAAAAAGGTGAGAGAATGAGTACGGACTTATGTAACCTATAAAGTTAACAACTGTACCCCATAGCACAGTGATGTACTTTTAGAGGCCCTGAAAGGTACACTTATGTTTCCAATAAGTAAATGGACAAGCTACAAGGGTACAATGGCAGTACCTTTGAGCGTATCACCCCATTGATATGTGTAGGACCCGTTAAGGTAAAATTAAGTGCTTTCTTTTCTGAGAATGCAGGTGGGATGAGAAGAAAATCAACTAAATGGACCTCAAATGTTGCCCAAAATAAAATAGTTTCAATTTAAAAGATTAAATTCATATAAATTATTGTGCTGTTATTTTTAATTCTATTTCTTTATGTAACGTTCCTGGCACTGGAGCTGGCTCCACCCCCGTCTGCACACCTGCTCAGCATCCTCACTCCATAATCACCCTCATCGCCTGCACCTGTTTCCACCTCCATATATACTCTGCTCATGCCAGTCTCCGTGCCAGAACGTATCGAGCCGTAGAGTGAGTACTTCCAGCATTATATATTCCTGTCTGCCTGTTTTCGACCTGCCTTCCGTCTGCCTGTCTTCTGAGCCTGCCTGACCCCGCCTGACCCATCTGTTTGACTCCGAGCCTGCCTGATCCTGACTGCCTGCCCGTGTATGACCTCGCCTGCCCCTGACTCCGTGCTCCCGCCTGCTCCTCTGGATTGCTTCCCTGGCTCTGACCCTCGACCGGCCCCTCACCACGAGTTGGAATACCTTCGCTGCCTGGATCTCACGTTACCGAACCTGGACTGCCCTGACCACGCCCCTGGATTAGCCCTCGTTGCAATAAACTCTGTTAAACTGACCGTGCCGTGTCTGGGTGTCTTTGGGTCCAAAACAGATCGTGACACTTTATACATTGAGAGTTTGTTGTGTGAACTTTAGTATCAAATCCACAAACCTGGCCAGACACCCAGCCCCCCCTCCCCAAAACTCTCCCCCAAGCCCTCTCCTAACCAGCCAGAGCATTAGGACAACAGTCCTTTGACTGAAATAAATCTTGTTTTCTCTTTGTTTGTCTTTGACTAATTAGGCAAGACTCTTCCAGATTTTATGGCCGTGCCCAAAATTCTCAAAGCCAAGTGGGTGTATTTTTTAAAAATCACAAACTGTGTTTTATTATCAATAATTCCATTTTCAAGTTTGGGTTTCCTCAATTCCATCAGTATTTCTTCATCTTGTGTGTCACGTCTGGTGTCTCGTCATGTCTTGATTACCTATTGTGTACACCTGGGGTTCCCCTCCTCATGTGTTTAAATAGTCCTGTTTCCCCTTGTCTGGCGCGAGTGCGTTTTCGTCTTTCGTCCGTCTTGTCCGTCGTCTCCCCCACGCCAGTCCTCCCTTCAAGACCCACCTCCCTGACAGAACGCACTCGCCATATTGGACTCAGCGGAGACCCGCTGGAGGAGCGGCGGCGACGGTGGCGGCCCCCCCCCCTTCTGCTCTGAGAGAGCCCATGGGGGGGGCTTAGCCACCATGCCCAGGAGGCAGCCTAGGCCGGCTCGCCGGTCCGTCCTCCTGCCCGTGAGCGAGCCCCGAGCTCGCTCACGCCCCGCAACACCCTCCGGCCATCACCTCTCCACGCCCTCCGACCGTGAGCGAGCCTGGGAAGTTCGCCACGCCCACGCTCTCGTCATCCCGTCGTGCCCGTGGTCGAGCCAGGGAGGCTCGCCACGCCCACGCTCTCGT
>CAJRST010000002.1:3606669-3646615 GCA_907169785.1 Menidia menidia
GGGGGGGGGGGGGGGGGGCTGCAGAACGGATTGTGAAGGCCTCCTGGAAGACATCTTTGACTTTGACCCTGCCTAACTTCAAATGATGGCTGAAATGTGATTGGTTAAATGCTTTTATATGAAAATGCATGCCTGGAAGCAGCACAACCAGGGGAAAGCTATGAAAGGAAGCGGACAGACTATTTAGAGATATTTAATAAGTTTCCATGGACAAAATATAATTAACATCAGTCTGTGATTCTGATATTTTCTTAGGCCTGCAGAGAAGGCCTTGCAAGCACTGACGGCCCACCACTGATATATATATATATATATATATTCTTCTATAATTGTCTTCTATGTAAACACGTGTTGTATTTTCATTTTTTAACCTTTCTCCTTCACACGCTTTTATTTCTGGCTGCTAAAATGGTTTTAAAGATTAGTATATGACCATAGAAACTGAATGTCTATCTATCGATTTAGTAAATTCAGTCAAAAGAAATGCTGAAAGATATTCCTTGCACCTCTTACTTACTGTAGTGCTCCATGAAATAACCTGTGCTAACATGCTGTGTCTTACTGAGAGGACTGAAGATTAGCATATGACATGACACAATACATTAAATCATGCCTGTGCTGTACATTATGACATTAGCCTCTTAGCCCAGGCATACAGATGCATGCAAATGCTCTCCCAAACCCTCTAGTTTAAATCTGACATGCATGACATTACACCTTTGAAATGATTATTAGTCATCTAAGCAACTCTCATCAGATGAGGACATGTCAGTGCAGGTGAAACATGATTGCCACTTTGAACATGAACCTTGACGAGCAAAATACAAGAAAGCACCCAACTTTACTAAAAAAGTTAAGGAATTCCACTATGCGAGTTTTGCTGTATTTACCTAATTTCCTGTTTTTAAAATATAAACAGGAAGCAGCATCAACTCATGAAATAAAAAAAGAAAGCAGTTGAGAATGTTGATCTTAATTTAATTTCAACTCATTTGTAACAGTAGTCAGTCTGTCCCAGTCATAATGGCTGCCCAGATAGCTTTCCAATCTCCCCACGTAGAGTGAATCACGATAACACATAATCTGCTGTTTAACACATGCCTTTGCTTTATTTATTCACATTTAATCATTTTTACATCTTAAAGAAATACTTTTTGATTGAGAATTGTCCCACAGTTTGGAAGACTTCACTGTCAATAATGTGTTACTCTTATTTCACGCTCACATACACAGCATTTACATTGAAGGATACTGACATTATGCCGCTCTTAAGGGAGATAGAGGTTGTACATACTTCTCTCCAATTATTCCCAGTATCTCCAGATAAGCCCCTAACACCACTTGTGTCTTGTCTGGACTCCGTGGTCTTTAATCTTAATTATGAAGCTATCATTACAACATGAACCCTGGGTTGCCAACAGACGAGCCCTGGGCTCATCTGCTCTGAATCAATCAAACTAAGTTCTGGTCGAGAGGACTTTTTCCTCTTTTTTCTATTGGGTCATTTTGATTCTCCCTTATCTCATTTTCATAATTATCCTAGCCCTTTCTCTAATGGTGTAAAAATGCTGTGCCTTCTGAAGCTGTAAGTTTTCAAGTCTGAATATTCAAACTGTTACCTTTTTCAACATAAACATGCTATAGAAATATGCATCAATAATGAGTAAAGAAAAAGATGTGAATTTGATCCCTACAGTGCTTGTCCAGCCTCATTAATAGAGAAGAGTGAGAGAAGAACAAAATCACTCCAGCAATTCATTGTTTATTGAAAGGTGTGAGATATGGAGCTATGTGACAACCAACTACACTCATTCCCACTCAAATAGTCAGCTTCTGCTACAAATCAGGATAGTGAAATTGGATGATGGCAAGGAAGCTGGCAGGAGGCAGTGACAAATTCTCCCTATCTAAATGCAGCTGACAACTTAAAGCTTTGATCAAGTTGAATGATCACAGGCATTCATTTCTCCATTTAGAGGTACATCATATGACTGTGTGGCTATGGTGATAATGTCAGGATGCTTATTTGAAGTCAAACTTAAATTTTTTTTCAGACATTGTTTATGTTGATATTTTCCTTTTGGGTGTAACTGGTCAAAATGTTATACGTACCAAAGACTTTTGCTGTTTCTCTGATATTGTGATAAAGCCCAAATCCACAATTCTTAATGAAAATGTCTTTGATTGATTTAGTTTATGTTTAGATTTATGCACTTAGAAGTCGCTTATATCCAAAGCGACTTACAAAAAGAGAGTTCGACATTCAACACAACACCAGTTACACACTTACCTTACCTTGAATGCAATATGCTAGAAGGATTTAAAACAACCATAACATAGATTACAAAAGTACTATTGAGTGCTATATGCTATCAATAAATATGAGCATTTAGAGCTTTCAGGACAAGAGATATTCTCGGAAGAGCTGGGTTTTCAAGGATTTCTTGAAAAAGGTAAGAGAATCTGATGCTCTGATAGTTCTTGTAAGGTCGTTCCACCAGCATGAAACCGCAGATGGCTGATGTAGATGTAACCAATTAACAGAATTTATTCAGGTTCAGATAGCAATTTACTTCATCTCAACTTGGATATAGAATTAATCTGAGAAACAAACAAAGAGACAAGGAAAACATTCACTCTCCAAAATGTATGTGGAATGCAGTCAATCAGCTTATTTCGCTTGAATAAAGTGCTGAACTGTGTGGGGCAAATGATATTTGTCTACTCATTAAATACCAAGTCATTTTTTCTGTATGAAAAATAGAATAGAATCATCAAAAATCACTTTGCGGTCCTTAGAATGAAAATAAATAAGAGCAGGCCAGCTCTATATTTGTGTGTGTTTTTGGTGCATACAAAAACGATAAGATGAACAAGGTCATCCGAATTGAAAATGACAACTGAGAATGATGTTCTCCAATGTCTGTTCTCCACTGATGTAGAAAAACATCAGCAGCCTCTCTGTCCTCCACAGGCAAATCTCAGAACTCTTGCTCACGCTAGTCTTGTCCACAATGGCGCACTAGCAGGAAAATACACGCCTCAGCGTAACAGCAGGCCTTAAAATCAGAAGCCCGGGAATTCCTCTTGTAACTGCAGTCAATGGGTGCTGTAAAGTGATGTTGTACTTAGCTTTTGAAGGGGCACTACCCATGAAACTCATACAATACAGAAATACAAATGAAATACATCTGGGTTACATAGACATCCACTGAAAATAATAATTTATCATCAGTTTTTGGGCATAAAAGCTGCTAATCATCTTGGATGTTTGTTTTCAGTAGTGAAGTCCCTTCTGTAACCATATCAAATATTAACATTATGTGGCCTTTGTTGCTATACATCACTTTTCTAATCAAATACAAACTTAAAATTGGAAAGGGTGCATCAAACCATTTGTGTGAATGGAGCTTAAAATTGTACGAAAAATTATTGGTTCAAAAGAGGTTTTCGAAAGTACAGGAACAAACAATTTTTCTAAGAAAAATTCAACATGCTTTATTTTCAATGTTTTGAAACTTTGTCAGTTATCAGGCATCAAGAGAAGCAGTTGGATATTTTCATCTGTACTGTACAGACAACTAAAGTAGAGCGGTTTCCCCCATATGAGATAAAGTTATGGTGTCACGGTGGTGCTCCTGGTTGAGGTTTTTCGTCTCGTCTTTTTGTCGTCTCGTCATTTCCTGTTTTATTTTGAAGACTAACCCTCATCTCCTTTCAGGTCACTTGCACTTCCGGTTGTGTCACCAGTCCGATCGTCTCCCTGATTACCTATTGTGTACACCTGGGGCCCCTTCCCTCATGTGTTTAAATAGTCTTCGTCTCCCCTTGTCCCGTGCCAGAGAATTGCGTTCGTCTCATGTGCCCACGATCCATAGTCATAGTCCCTGTTCCCGAGTTTCCTCGCCCTGTTTACAGTCCCCGTCCTTGAGCCCTGTTTTCCTCGCATACGAGTGATTTTGAGTTTTGTTCTCCTAGCTCCCTGATCTAGTGAGTATTCTGTTGCTACTTTGTTTTCTCCTCGTCCTCTGTTTAGAGAGATTTTCGTTGTTACTTTTGCCTCCGTTTGGAGCGCCTTCCCGTCCCACTCCGTTGGAGTGCGTTTTTTGTTAATAAACTCCTTTTGAAACCCAGCTCTGCATCTGAGTCCTCGCTCAGCCAGTCCAGACCTGACATATGGAAACATAAGAGAAAATGTTTAAATTAGCTGGACTACATAGGATCCCACCATTTTTTTGAGAATTTTTGGCCTGATGACAGTTGACGTTGACTGCAAATTTCACTCGTAAGAGACATAACTTGATGGAGCCCATTTTGATGGATACTTGCTTGGTGAGTAACTAAACCTTCAACATGGTCTTTAAATCATCAACCCCCAAATGTGTTGAGAAAGTTTTTTGTTGTGAATTAATGCTATATAGATGAACTGAATGGAACTGATCATGACCACATCAGATCTGTTTGATTAAGTTTATCTACCTACAGTATTCCATAGGGTGATACACAGTGCTCTTTCTAATTTATTCACAAAAATGTGAAGAATTAAGACACGGTCAATTTAATAATGAAAAATTACCTTTTGCTGCTAAATGAAAACAAAAAAAGCCTCCAGAGATTGGGACAGAGAGTGGATGAGGCAGATTCATAGGGTGCTCAAGCTCAAACTCAAACTCCAGCAGAACAACACGAAGGATGTGTGGAGCGGTGTGATGAGCATCACTTGCTGCAGCCCATCTGCTAGCCAGACAATGGGAGATGGTTTTGATCGAGCCAACGAGCTGAATCTGTTCTTCAACAGATTTGATGAGACGGGTGCGGATCATCCCTCCCCCCTGCTCCTCCTCTACAACCAGCCATCCGCATTCCTCCAGCCCCTCCCCCACTGCTCCCTAGGGAGGTCATCATACCTGAACCCCCCCATCCCCCATCATAATCTCTGACCCCCCCCCCAACTGCCCACATGGTGCTCAGACCTTCACAGTGTAGCAGGTAAGGAAGGAGCTGAGCAGACTCCACCCCTTGCAAGGCAGCGGGTCCTGATGGTGTAATTCCTAGGATCCTGAAAACATGTGGTGCCCAGCTCTGAGGAGTCCTGCAGCACATCTTTAACCTGAGCCAGAGTCTGCAGAGGGTCCCGGTGCTGTGGAAGACATGTTCCTGGTTCCAGTACCGAAGAAGGCTCACCCCAGCACCTCTAACGATTATGGATCGTTGGTGCTGACGTCCCATTTAATGACGTCTGTGGTGAGGCTGGTCCTGTTAGTTCTTTGGACGCTGGTCAGCTCATCACTGGGCCCTCCTCAGTTTGTCTACCAACCAAAACTGGGAGTGCGTTCAACACCATCTGGCCTGTCCAGCTTGGGAGTAACACCACTAAGACTAAGGAGTTGGATTTTTCCGCATGAAGAAGTCTGCTCCACACCCCTCTCCATCAATGGTGTGGCTGTGGATGTTGTTCAGGAATACAAATACTTCAGCGTATACCTGGACAGCAAACTGGACTGGTCCAAAAACACTGAAACTGTCTACAAGAAGGGACTGAGCTGACTCTACTTCCTGAGGAAGCTCCTGTCATTCAACATATCCTTTTACTGTAGTTAACATTGGTCATACAACATCAAGATCACTAAATACTGATATGGTATTTGTTTTTTTTTTTTAAACTTAACTTTTTCACACTTAATTTGTTTCTTTCTATTACAGCTTTCCACGGTGATGTGATCTTTGGTGGAGATTTTAATTGTACTTTAAATCCGAATCTCGACCGATCATCAGGTTTAGATTTGTCCCACCCTAAAAGAAGACGGGTTATTCAACATTTTATGTCTGAACTAAACTTAAGAGATATCTGGAGAGTGCAGAATCCACAAAAGAAAGAATTTTCTTGCCACTCAACCACCCATAATAGCTATAGCCGTGTAGATTACTTCCTAATTTCAAACTCCTTGGTTACCAGAACTAAGAGTTGTTCCTACAAAAGCATATTGATCTCCGACCACTCACTATGCATGCTTAAATTTTCACCCATAATTGCGTTTAATCGTAATCCTATTTGGCGATTAAAACCCCACTGGTAGCAAATGCCCAAATTTCTGAAATTTATTGAGATAAATATTGATGATTACTTCAGCCTTAATAAATCTGAGACTACAGCCTCTATTACATGGGAAGCCTTGAAGGCTTTTATACGGGGTCAGATGATAAGCTACACAAAAAATAAAACTAACAAAACTGTCAAGGAAATGCTAAAACTTGAAGAACAAATAAAAGAGACTGAGCTTGAGTTAAATCTAAAGGGCTCTAAAGAAAAGCAACAAGAACTGTTAATACTGAGAGCAAAATATGACAAACTATCCACTAACAAAGCTTCATCAGAGATATTCAGATTGAAACAATCCTATACGATCAGGGAGAGAAGGCAGGAAAACTCCTAGCGTGGCGCATTAAAGCTTTGCAGAATGAGAGGGCAATAAATGAAATTATATCTGACAATGAAAATACTACTGATCCTCAAAAAATAAATGATTTCTTTAAAAATTATTACTCAAAATGATATAAGTCTAAAGGGGACATTCCACAAGCATCACTTGACTCTTTTCTTAATTCTGTAAACATCCCCACACTTAGTGAAATAGCTAAATCGGATCTGGATATGCCAATATCTATAGGTGAACTCTCAAATGCAATAAACAAACTAAAATCAGGAAAATCCCCTGGTCCAGATGGGATTCCTTTGGACCTATATAAAATATTTAAAAACAAATTACTGCAGCCCCTCTATAATATGCCATTGGAAAGTTATACCATTAAAGAATTACCTCCTTCCCTACGTAATGCAATCATAACAGTTCTACCTAAACCGGGGAAATCTCCCACTAGATGCGAATCCTTCCGACCAATCTGACTTATAAATTCTGATGCCAACATAATATCTAAAGTTCTAGCAATCAGGCTTGAGAAATTTTGACCATCCCTTTCTGACCCTGATCAGAACGGATTTATAAAGGGGAGGCAAGCGCATCACGGCATCCGTCGTGTGCTGAATATACAGGGGTTTGACAATGAAACTGAAACACCTGGTTTTAGACCACAATAATTTATTAGTATGGTGTAGGGCCTCCTTTTGCGGCCAATACAGCGTCAATTCGTCTTGGGAATGACATATACAAGTCCTGCACAGTGGTCAGAGGGATTTTAACCCATTCTTCTTGCAGGATAGTGGCCAGGTGACGACATGATGCTGGTGGAGGAAAATGATTCCTGACTCGCTCCTCAAAAACACCCAAAGTGTATAATAATATTGAGATCTGGTGACTGTGCAGGCCATGGGAGATGTTCAACATCACTTTCATGTTCATCAAACCAATCTTTCACCAGTCTTGCTGTGTGTATTGGTGCATTGTCATCCTGATACACGGCACCTCCGTCAGGATACAATGTTTGAACCATTGGATGCACATGGTCCTCCAGAATGGTTCGGTAGTCCTTGGCAGTGACGCGCCCATCTAGCACAAGTATGGGGCCATGGGAATGCCATGATATGGCAGCCCAAACCATCACTGATCCACCCCCATGCTTCACTCTGGGCATGCAACAGTCTGGGTGGTACGCTTCTTTGGGGCTTCTCCACACCGTAACTCTCCCGGATGTGGGGAAAACAGTAAAGGCGGACTCATCAGAGAACAATACATGTTTCACATTGTCCACATCCCAAGATTTGCGCTCCTTGCACCACTGAAACCGTCGTTTTGCGTTGGCACGAGTGACCAAAGGTTTAGCTATAGCAGCCCGGCCGTGTATATTGAACCTGTGGAGCTCCCGACGGACAGTTTTGGTGGAAACAGGAGAGTTGAGGTGCACATTTAATTCTGCCGTGATTTGGGCAGCCGTGGTTTTATGTTTTTTGGATACAATCCGGGTTAGTACCCAAACATCCTTTTCAGACAGCTTCCTCTTGCGTCCACAGTTAGTCCTGTTGGATGTGGTTCGTCCTTCTTGGTGGTATGCTGACATTACCCTGGATACCGTAGCTCTTGATAAATCACAAAGACTTGCTGTCTTGGTCACATATGCGCCAGCAAGACGTGCACCAACAATTTGTCCTCTTTTGAATTCTGGTATGTCACCCATAATGTTGTGTGCATTGCAATATTTTGAGCAAAACTGTGCTTTTGCCCTGCTAATTGGACCTTCACAGTCTGCTCTTATTTGTTCAATGTGCAATTAATGAAGATTGGCCACCAGGCTGGTCCAATTTAGCCATGAAACCTCCCACACTAAAATGAGAGGTGTTTCAGTTTCACTGTCCAACCCCTGTAATTCATGCTAAATATGAACACCCTGATACAGCTTTGCTTTCACTTGATGCAGAAAAAGCATTCGATAGAGTGGAACATAGTTACCTCTACAAAGTTCTCTCTCAATTTGGTTTTGGTAGTTATTTCATAAACTGGATTAAAATACTTTATAATAAACCATCTGCCTCAGTTATAACTAATAACATTTTATCTAAATCATTTAATCTCGGTCGGGGCACGCGTCAAGGTTGTCCCCTCTCGCCCCTCCTCTTTGTGCTGGGAATTGAGCCATTGGCTATTGCCATAAGGAATAATCAAAACATACTGGCGTCAGGATAAAAAATATTGAATCTAAAATTGGACTATTTGCCGATGATATTATTTTAATGTTGTCCAATCTAAATTGCTCAATCCCCCAACTTCTTGAAACTATCAATGAGTTTAGTTATATTTCCGGTTATAAACTTAACAAATCTAAATCCGCCATCCCATTTTTAAAACAGGCTGAAAGAAATAACCCTCCAATTCATACAACATTTCAGGTGGCAAAAGAGAGCCTTACTTACTTGTATTAAGTTCTTCTTGTCTTCGTCTGTGTTAGTCATGCTTTTTGTTTTCTTTGGGTCAGACAATAGTAATCCACAAGAATGTTTTACCTTGTTGACATGTTTCGGCTGCCAACTGCAAGCCGTCCTCAGAACTGTCACCGGTGGAGTGGGTGACATGCCATTAACAGATGTTACTTCCTGTAGGCGTGGCCAGCCTGTACAGACCGCACAGGTCTGCCAGACTGGCCACGCCCACAGCCGCCCTTTGGTCTCTGGAGGATGCTGTCCCATGTGGGTGAGAGGAGAAATGTTCCTTCGTCTCTGTTGATTGTTTCTGTGCCTCGCCTCCTGATTTCCATTGCCTCCTTTATCCAGCGTTTGAATTTGTTGGTTTCGGATCCAACGATGTGTGCCCCATCCCAGTCCATAATGTGGTTATTTCTCTTGCAGTGATCTGATATGGCCGATTTCAGGTTTTTCTTGTTCCGCTTTGTCTTTTTTCGTTCTTGTGAGTCTCCCTTTTGTTTCTTTTTCACACTCTGTTTGGTGCTCCTTTTTTCTTGTGCTAAAAGCCCGTCCTGTTTCACCAATGTATGTTTTATTGCAGGATTTGCATGGGATTTCATAAATGATATTGCATTTTTTATCTTGTGTGATCTGGTCCTTGGGGTGAACTAAAAGTTGCCTGAGTTTGGTGTGTGGTTTTACTACTGTGTTAATGTTATGTTTCCTCATCGCCCTCTGTATTGGTTCTTTTATGCCCCGTATGTATGGTAATATGACTGTGCTTTTGTATTCCGGTGTGTCCTGTAGTTTCCTTTTTTTCTTCTGTTTGCTGGTTTTGTTTCTGACTTGTTGCTTTCCCCTGTTTATGGCCCATTTTGGATAGTGACATTGTGTGAGTACCTGTTCTATATATTTCTCCTCTTCCTCTCTGTCAGCTGGGTCTGTGATGATGGTGGCTCTTTCATATAATGTGCGTACGACGGATAGTTTGTGTGCGATGGGGTGCTCTGATGTCCATAGTAAGTATTGGTCGGTGTGGGTAGGTTTCCGGTAAACTGTTATCTTTATGCTGCCGTCGTTGTTGTGGTGAATCTTTATGTCCAGAAAAGCAATGCTATTGTCCTTCTCCTCCTCATGTGTAAACTGTAAGCCTTACTTACTTAGGCATAAAAATGACTCCAAACATAGATGATCTGGTTCGGGCAAATTACACGCCGGTGGTTAATTCAATAATGGAATCGCTTGATAGATTGTCTATCTTGCCTATATCTATGATTGGCCGTATAAATATTCTCAAAATGAACGTTCTCCCTAAATTCTTATATCTTTTCCAGGCTATCCCCCTTAATCCTCCTGACGTTTCTTTTTACAAAAATTCAAACAATCCTAAATAACTTAATTTGGAACAACAGACGAGCCCGATTATAGTTATCCTTACTATATCTTCCATATGACAGAGGTGGGCTGGGTGGGCCAAATTTCAAGTGGTATTATTGGGCTGCTCAGCTCTCTAGTGCTTCTTGCTGGTTTTCAGCAACTGATATGTCGTGGGTAAAAATAGAAAATATAAATCCCACTCCTTTATCCCTAAATTCATATCTATACTCAAAGAAATGCAAAGAGTTATTAAAAAATACTTCCAACCCATTTGTTAAAAATACTATCTGAGTATGGTATGATGTACATAAATTCAAAAATGAAATACCAACCCTATCCCAATTCTCCCCGATCTGGGGCAATATGTCATTTGAACCAGGTTGGAAAGACATGGGCTTTAAAATATGGTTTGCTAAAGATTTATGCAAAATCTCTAATTTATTTGATAATGGGATTATGATGAGGTTTGAAGATTTGAAACAAAAATTTGACCCTCCAACTAAACATTTTTTTAAATTTTTGCAAATCAGAAGTTTCGTCTTGGGTACTCAAAAGTCTCTAACATTGCCTACTCTTACTTCGATAGAAGAATTGGCAACAAATGACTATTTGAAGAAGGGCTAATATCCCGCTTTTACAACATCATCAAAGACAGCTCCCAGACATCCTCGGAGCACAAACGACTGGCTTGGTGTGAAGACTTGAAATGTAACATATCAGTAGAGGAATGGCAGAGGGCCTGTCTAAAGGCACAGACACAATCTATTAATACTCAATTTAAGTTAATCCAATACAAATGATTGATGAGAACATATGTTACTCCAACATTACTAAATAAATTTAATTCCAACATCCCGGATACATGTGCCAAGTGTGGAGATAAAGGCAGTTTGATTCATTGCCTTTGGGAATGTCCATAGATTCAGAAATTTTGGAAGGAGGTTTTGGATAAACTTTCACTTATCATTGGTATTGATCTCAATCTCTGTCCTAGGTTGTGTGTCTTGGGAATTTTTCCCACTCAAACTCAAATAAGCAAGGTCGATCAAAAGTGTGACGATCTGGCTCCGCCCACCGGCTCACTCACTCCCTGCAATCAGCGACATTGGTCGCACCTGTCCTGGTCAGTACTTAAGCACCACTCACTCACTCACCTGGGCCAGAACGTCTCTAAACAAACGGTGTGAGTACTTCCAGCATTATTATTCTGCCTGCCTGCCTGATACGACCTGACTGACCCTGTTTTCCGAGCCTGCCTGTCCCTCGTCTGATTCTCCTGCCTCGCCTGAGTTCTGCCTGGTCTGACTCAGTGCCCTGCCTGCCTGCCCGTGTCCCCGACCCAGCCTGCCTGACTCCGCGCTCCCGCCTGATCTTCTGGACTGCTTACCCGGCCTTGACCCCCACTCGTTCTGGACCACGTTTTGGATTACCCTCCTGATTGCTGCTGGACTGACCACACGGTGCCGACCTTGCCTGCCTGACCACGCCCACAGGATATTCCTGAGAATAAACCTGTTTGAACTGACCGTTGCCTCAGGGTGTTTTTGGGTCCAAAGAACGATCATTACAAAAAGTCCATAATTTATTGTTTGGTGCAGGCTAAATATAGCAGAGCCAGGTCCTGGAAATCTGTAACCAGACCCCAACTAAAAACTTGGATGTCTACATTATCAAGCTCTCTTGCCTTGGAGAAACTCACCTTTATGATTAAGGGGTAAATACTATGTGTTCCAAAAGATATGGGAAAAGTTTTTGCTATTCTTGGAAAATGTAAGTATGAGGATTAACTGAATGTTCTTTAGCTAATTTTGATTATGTTTTTATTCTCATAGTGACTGTAAGCCTGTTATCTTCCTGTTAATTCCAAATGTACTCACTTGCTCAAAATTGTATGAAACTTAAACACTGACGTCTGGATGCATAGAACCAGGAAGGACATTGCCTTCACCTCATATCTAGCCTGTGGACTGTGATTAAATCTCTTTGACTAAGTCTCAACATACTCCCCTGAGATATCAATCTTAAAATATTTTGTCTCACTGTAATCAACTAATGCTGGTCACCTTGAATGTTTAAATTGTTCATGTGTTTTCTCTTCTATTAATTTTGTTAGGTGTTTTGTGCACTTGTGAGTTATTTGTCTGTATGTCTCTTTGAATTGTAAAAGACAATAAACAGATTTTTGAAAAAGAAAAAAAACTTTTTCACACTTTGTTATTCCCTAACACCCATCCCAATCTTGCTCTGGTATGTGACTTCTAATTTATCTTTCAATGCACGATATCCTGTCTCCACATTTGTCCCTTAGTTTTTGCTATTCGGACTAATCCCAGTCAAATCCTTTGATTGTATGTTAAGACCAAATCCATCTCTAAAAAAGCAATTTATTGGGTTGCATGACACTTGTTGTTAATACAAGTATTTACATCCAATCCACTAGTTAAATTACTTTATAAGTGCTTTTCATGAATAGAAGGAGATGTGCCATTTAATTAGGCAGAGTGTGAACCAAAGTCATCCCCACAACGTCTCCAAGGTTTCTTTTCTTTAAAAAAAAAAAAAAGTTTAGGGCTTTGTTGTAAAAGGTACATACGTTTTCCGATTTCTGAGATAGATGAGTAAACTGGGAGATGCTTTGAAATTAAGAAAAGCTTCATGTTATGAATTTGGGATATATACACTACCAGTCTTGGAATGATAATTATGCACTTCCGAATTATACATTAACAGCCAAAAACACCAAAAAGACATTCTGGTTTAGTCAGTTAAGGCATAGTGTAATGATCTGCCATAAACCTAGACCTGCAAACAGTGATTGGTCATCTATTTGAAACTAAATTATTCACAAATTTATTTTGTTTTTTTTCTGAAATATCTCAATCTTTTATGCTCATAAAACTGCATGCATCACAAAGAACATGAATGTGAAAGCAGGTTACTCTAGCTAGCAATCAAAATATGACACATAATCTGTTGGCAAACATTTGGATGCATGTGAGAGCTAGAACTGTTATATCAATATGAAGAAATAATTTCCCAACACACAGCACACAACACACAGAACTTCAGATGAGAAACATAGAATGTTACAAACTGGGTCGGACCCAAAGACACCCTGAGGCAGACGGTCAGTAAAGTGGGATTTATTCAACGGAGTCAGGGGTAAATCCAAGAGAGTCCAGAAACCAGTCCAGAGTCGAAACCAAGGTGGCAGTCCAAGGGAGCAGGCGGGATCTCGAGGTCACAGGCAGGCGGGTTCGAACACGTGCAGGCAGTCAGAATTGGGCAGGAGAATCAGACAAGGGTCAGACAGGCTCAGGAATCAGGCAGACGGATCAGGCGTGGGTCAGGCAGGCTCGGGAATCAGGCATACAGAAGGCAGGTCGAATAAACAGGCAGACAGAATAATTATAATGCTGGAAGATCTCACCAATCAGAATCAGAATCAGAATCAGAAATACTTTAATAATCCCAGAGGGAAATTATTTTTGTTACAGGCTCCATAAACAAAACAAAGGCATATACATATGTACATGTCTATACATATATACATATATATATACAAAATTCCTCATAAATATAGCTAGGCTTGATACGTTCAGCTTGTTAACTTTTTAGTACACTGTAATGTGTGGTAATATCTGCTGATAGGAGTCCTTCTATGCTTGTGCCATCATTAATTTTGTGATTAGTGAAATTCTCTATTCTATTCTGTGAATTAAAGAAAGTGTCTGACACATGCCTGGAACTAAAACCAAAAACAGACAATTGAGCAGTATAAACAGAGCTCCTGACAGAGTTAGTGTTTCTTACAATCTCATCAGTAAGAACTTTGTGTGGAAAGAGCACAGCCTGAAGCTGCTGCTGGTGCACAGAGAACGTTTTGTTAACTGTTAACTGTGCGGAGCGGGTGACTTCAGCCAGTTAGTCTCCCATCCTCCTTTCTGTGAAACACTGCTCAACACTGACATGGCTGACAGTTAATTATGGGGGCCACAGATCACGCTGGCATGTCAGCTTGACTACGATTGACATGCTGCATGTTTACATCTCTGTTGTAATGTTGTTTTCTAGTTATTTTCTTAGCAGCAGTGCTGTTATTTAGTTGCAGAAGTGCCCCAGGGCTTGCCATAATGATCGTAAAAGCAGCATAGATTCAGTGAGGTGAAACATTAAAAAGGACTTGTGGGTATAATTGGAGAACCTGCCATCACAGTAACTTTGCAAACATTTTGGGTCAGGCTGTTAAAACCTGCACATTCTCTAGTTAGATCGACTGTCACTCTCTAGTTAGGTTTCCTCTCAGTTCCATTATTTTCTCCTAACACCTCAAAAATCACAAAGTTTTTCTGACAATGGCTCCCACCAAGTAAACCTGACATTAAGTTTCATGGACAAATATAAAAACAAGTAAATATATTAATTTTGACAGAGTAATATTCTGAAATTGTATCATTGGAAGTTGTAATCCAGGGAGTCGGTGTCAGGGAAAGGAAGGAAAGCACGAACGAGTCAGCCACATCATCTCAGAATGCCAGAGAACTAAACAAAAAAAAAGTTTTGATTTTCTGTAACACACGTTACAACTAGGAAAGATTTATGCGTGGTCGGTAGTAAAATCTGCTTACACAGACTGTGCTGCATTCCATTAAAAACCTAGCTTTGATTAAAACAGATAGTTTTTCACCTGGAGGAATCCAGCTCAACAAGAGGCCCAGAAGAGACAGGTGCTTCTGGGGCAGCAGTTCATTCAACAGACACAGATGACAACAAGCCCTTGCTGTCTACTTGAGTTTTTTATTGGCTAAACCCAGAAAGTGTAGTTTCTAGCTATATGTTCAATATTTAATTTCAAAGCTGCTGCTTGGAAATTTTTACTGAAAAAGATATTGGCAAAGTTTACTGTCAAATAAGAGGAAATGGCATAATGAAGCATAAAAAACAGATGAATAATCTGAAAAAAGTCTGCCAGGACCACATGTCCCATTTCGCTTAAGGTGTATTCCCTTTTATACATTAGCTGGCTCTCTGAAAGGAACCAGTTATAAGGATTTCTCTGCAAGATTTTAGACATTTTTAAAGAGATTTCCCTATTTTAAAGTGGTGTTTTTATGAGTTGTCGGAGTACCTGCAATTTATAGTGTTAAATCCACATCAGGTCAAGCATTTCTTTAATTTTATTTGACACTCAGGCTTCCCTCAAATCAACTCAGCAGGTGGTAATTTATCCCATCTAAAACAAGTGAGATCCATGCGAAAGCTATACTTTTTTTTTTACCTCAGTGTAAGACATTTACACATAGGCACTATAATTTATTATAAGATATAGTGTTAGTTTTCCAACTCAGTCTGTAGTATTTTGTAAATCACTCAAAATTGGGCTGAATTTACACTTATGCTTGCCTAGAAATGTACCTAATTGTTTTTTAATAAAGTAATTTCTTGCTTTGCTTTGAATTTCATGTTCGGTCTGTTGTTTTTTTTTGCTTATATTCCTTGCAATTTAATGGTTGATAACAGTTCAGCTTGCTTTCCTAAACCATTTGATACATAGGTGAAAAAGTATAAAGAACCATACAGACTTGACTTGAACCAATGTACATTTATTTTGGTTTCAGGGTGATTTAGCCCACATTAAAAAATGTTTGCTCCCATGGTCCCATTGTGTGCAATGGGACCATTGGGACCAGCTGCAAGTTCATTCTGAAGTGAGTGAATGAAGGATATTTAAAAGTAAACTTTCAAATATCGTAATATATTACCTTAAAGCTGCAGCATACATGTTGAGATACAAAAGAACAATGTTTTGATGCTTAAAACTGATGATAAAAACATTATCTTGCACACTAAATGCCTTAACACAGTGATATAAATCCTGTTTGAATTCCTTGAACTATGATAAATAAATCAAATAAAATGTAACTATGTATAAGAATTCAGCATTTGTAAATGTTTGCAGTTTTCTTTGCATCTTGTTAAATGTCGGATGAACCCATGTGGAATGTGTTTTAGATAATGTTGCGCTGTCTGATGTTTAATGAAATTATGTTTGAATAAACCAAATCTCATTCAAATTTTGGATTATTTTGAGATGGTTCAGGACTGAGATAGACAACGTTGGTATTTGTATGCTGAGATAAGAAACTCTATTAACTCTATCAAGTTTTGATGCACAGTGTGAGCATGTGCCATTGGTCTGGATGATTTACTCACCGACATGTTCAGCCTTTCCCTTAGCCAGAGTACCATTCCCCTTTCCCATGAAAAAACTACATCTCCCTGAATGATTACATACTTGTATTCCTAAAACTTCATGTAGTGTTTTGAGAGGCTGTTTACACCCACATTTAGAGGAGCATATCAGATTGCCTGCATCCCTTGCAGTATATCTAGGGGTTAACCAATTCCAACTGAGATACTATTGCTCCTACATTTCATTATTCCATCTGCTCCTTGGAAAGAAATGTTTTTTCTGGATTACAGTGTCGTCCTTAGCATATTCATATCACAACAATTCAGCATAAATCACAGTATTTGGCTTGCAAACCACCAATAAAAGGCTCCTAGATTTTCTGCATGGCTGGCCTCAGAAGGATTTGTAATACGGCTTAATTCAGAATTTTCATAGGCATGGACACTACAGGAATGCGTCCTCAGACCTAGCCTATACACCTTGTTCAAAGAAAAGTGTTTTACTTCCCACAAGGAAAACTTCATCAAAACAATTGTAGATGACACCACTGTGTCAGGACAAGGTAAAGTAAAGAAGGTGAACTTAAGGTTTCTGTTTCTGTTTTTACTTTGGTGTTTAAACCTAATTACTTTTTTCACAAGGAATGGCCCAATATGAGCAGCAAGTGACACTGAGAATCATCCAGCATTTTCCCCTGTACATGAGACATATGGAAAAGGATAACAGAAAATAAAATGTCCTGCTGTGGTTTCATAGAGGTTGATAGAGGTATGCTGCATTACGTACTTTCTTTGTTTATGACAACTCTTATCCGTTTACTGGTAAATCCATTCAGAAAACCACATCAGTATCTCTCACAAGTGAGCAAACCACATCAGTATCTCTCACAAGTGAGCAAACCACATCATTATCTCTCACAAGTGAGCAAATCACATCAGTATCTCTGACAAGTAAACCAAGACTCATGTTTCCTGCTGGAAAAGATATGACTTTGGATCAAACGCCATAAGTATGAAAGCACTCTAAAGAACCTGGGCCCCTACATCAGCCATGCCAACCCCGTTGGGAATTAGCAGAAAATAAAATTAATATGTCCATGAGGTGTATGTGACAAAAGACTTTTAATAAATCAATTATTAGGAAATAAATTGGTTTACGTAATAGAGTTAGATAATATATATATATATATATTGGATATAAGAACACCCAGTACTGCTAAAATAAGCTGTATGTGGATGTGAAATGATGCTGCTTTGTGAAAATGCTCTTCTTGTTACAATTACACAACTCCCTTGTTCTATACAACCAACAACTCTTTTCCTCTACACACAGACATATGAGGATATATGAGAATTTTGAAATTCAGGACCATCTCAATAAATTGCCTGATCAAAAAGTCCACTGATAAAGGTATAACCTGTTCTACCTACTGAGCCACAGGTGTGTTTTATTGTTTTGTCATTGATGCCAAAATATTGCTATTACCTTTAAGTCCTGATTCCCTTATAAATAAGTAGACAAATAAACGTGTAATGCAGAGGGGAATTGTAAAGTTTGAGTGCTTAATGGTGTATTAGGGACAAGGCAGTTGTGTAATGGGTGACTATTTGATATGGATCTTATAGCAAATTGATTTGTTGTGAAACCGTTCATAACCTTATCTTTTACAAAAACATCATAGTGCTTTATATGTAGTGAGAGCGAGCTTAAATTTGCAACCTACAGAGGAATTTCTGTTACCGCAAGAATTTTATTTGCCCATCGTCTGTCTGAATGGATCTAGAGCGTAATAGATACTATGCATTGTTTTGTTAAAATTTCACTATGGTTGTTTTTCCTCATCAGCCTCTTTTCAAAATGTGAAGGGGGACACATCTATGCTGGATTTACAACAGTGAATCAATGCATTTACCACTTTGGCATTCCTTATTGAGACAAACATTGACACCTAATGAGCTACTTTTTCAAATAGCAATACCAATTACTTTTAATGAGGGTTGTTAACAATCATTATGCATCAGAGGCTCAGGTACTGATAATAGACTGGCAGAGTTCCAGGAGGCTATCATGCGCCCAACACCTGTCACTTACTAAAGCTCATTAACATCTGTAGTCCTCCTTGAACAAGCAGTTGTACTAATACAATAATAATACATCTTAGACATCTTATTTATTTGGAGGTGCCTTTCAAGTCACCCAAGGTCAACTTACAAACAAAAAGATGGAAAGATAAAAACAAATTTTAATCATTTAAAAACAAGTGAAGTGCACAATGTGTTACGGTTCACTAATGGACCCCAAACACAGAGATGGATGCAAGGTGGCAGGTTCGAAAAAAGCTTTAATCACTTAGGCAGACGAGACAGGAAACTGGCCGACTTGAAGGACTGAGCTTGGAGCTTGGAACCCTGAGGACCCAACATAGGAAAATTCTCTGGCAGCGTGGTGCTGAGACAAGCGGGCGTAAGACTGCAGTCTTGATTGCGCAATCCGGTTCAGGTGTCCAGACTGCAGTCTTGATTGTGCAATCCGGTTCAGGTATCCAGACTGCAGCACCAGCTGAAGTCAGCCACGCCCCTTGTCACACACTGCTGCAGGGAAACGGAAAACACCAAAACAACCCCGAAAATGACAGTACCCCCCCCCCCTCAAAGGTCGCCACCCGGCGACCCTCCAGGCTTATCTGGATGACGAACATAGAAGTCCCGTATGAGTCCAGGGTCCAGAATGAAAGAGCGTGGTACCCAGGGGCGCTCCTCAGGTCCGTACCCCTCCCAATCCACCATGAACTGCAGACCACGCCCCCGCCGACGAACATCCAACAACTGACTCACAGAGAAGGCAGGGTGGTCATCCACAATCCGGGGGGGGAAGGGGTTCGGACGGAGGGGAGAGAGCGCTCGAGGAAACAGGTTTCAGAAGCGAGACGTGAAACGAGGGATGTATGGACAGAGAGGCGGGTAATTTCAACCTGACAACTGCGGGATTAATGACTCGCTCAATTTCGAAAGGACCAATGAAACGTGGTGATAGTTTTTTGGACTCACACCGTAGGGGTAGGTCCCGGGAGGACAGCCAAACCTTCTGTCCAGGCCTGTAGTTCGGAGCAGTCACACGATGGCGATCCGCCAGCGCCTGATTACGTGTGGCAGTACGCGAAAGCGCTGCCCGGACCTCATGCCACACACACTGAGCCCTCCTAAGGTGTCCCTGAATGGAAGGCACTGCAACAGCTTTCTCCTTGGTGGGGAAGAGCGGAGGTTGGTAACCGTAAGATGCCATAAAGGGTGATATACCTGTAGCAGAAGACACTAAAGTGTTGTGGGAATATTCCACCCAAGACAGGTAAGTGCACCAGGAAGCTGGGTGGTTGGCTGCAACACAACGTAAAGAGGCCTCCAGATCTTGATTTGTTTGCTCCGTCTGACCGTTAGTTTGTGGGTGATATCCCGATGACAAGCTGACATTGGTCCCCACCGCCTGGCAGAAAGCCTTCCACACCCGCGAGGTAAACTGGGGACCTCTGTCAGAGACGATGTCCTGAGGGAGTCCATGAAGCTTAAAAACATGCTGAACCAAAAGATTAGGAGTTTCGAAAGCTGAAGGGAGCTTTGGAAGGGGGACGAAGTGGACCAACTTGGAAAAACGGTCAACAACAGTCAAAATAACCTCATTACCTTCCGACAGGGGGAGACCAGTCACAAAATCCACAGCAATGTGGGACCAAGGGCGATGCGGGATAGGAAGGGGCTTGAGTAGTCCAGCAGGAGCACGATGAGAAGCCTTGTTGCGTGCACAGACGGAGCAGGCAAGGACAAATGCCTTAGTGTCAGAGGACATTGATGGCCACCAGAATCGTTGTCTTAGCAGGGCGAGGGTGCGGTGAAAACCAGGATGACATGCCACCTTAGATGCATGTCCCCATTGAAGGACTGCTGACCGGGCTGTGGATGGCACAAAGAGAAGCCCAGGCGGACACTAAGAGGGAGTGGGAATGTTACCTTGAGCCTGTAAAACACCTTTTTCAACCTCCCAAGTGGCCGCTCCCACCACACATGAAGAGGGAAGAATAGTGTCCCCTGGAGGAGCAGTTGAGGTAAGCGGGGTAAACTGGCGAGACAAGGCATCCGGCTTGATGTTCCGTGACCCAGGACGATAGGTGAGCGTGAAATTGAACCGGCCCAGGAAGAGTGCCCAACGAGCCTGGCGAGAATTCAGCCTGCGGGCAGAACGGAGATAGGATAAATTCTTGTGATCAGACCAAACAAGAAAAGGTTGAGTCGCCCCCTCCAACCAGTGCCTCCACTCTTTCAGGGCCAGAACAACTGCCAAAAGTTCACGATTCCCCACGTCATAGTTCCTTTCCGCTGGAGAAAGTTGCCGTGAGAAGAATGCACAGGGATGCAGTTTCTGATCCAAAGCTGAACGTTGGGAGAGAACGGCTCCAACTCGAGACTCTGACGCGTCCACTTCCACCACAAACTGAGCAGCTGGATCAGGGTGACAAAGAACTGGGGCAGAACAAAACAGATGTTTTAATCTGACAAAAGTATAGTCGGCTTCAGGGGTCCATGAAAATGCGGTGAGGGGAGCAGCAACTTTACTATAGTTGCGAATAAACCTTCGATAGAAATTGGCAAAACCTAGGAATCTTTGTAACTCTTTACGGGAAGAGGGCTTGGGCCACTCGGCCACAGCTTTAATCTTAGCTGGATCCGCCTTGATTTGCCCCCTCTCCACCACAAATCCTAGAAAAGGAACAGAAGAAAGATGACATTCGCACTTCTCGGCTTTAACAAAAAGTGGAAAAGGGAAACAAAAAAAGTGGAAGACACCAAAACAACCCCAAACATGACACAATGTCCAGTGTTATAGTGAGTAAGCCAGTGTGAACAGGTATTTGAAAGATGTGATAAGTGAGTAGTTGTCACACCTGGGGGAAATGTTGGTGTTTTTGGTCTTGTCTCCATGTTGTCTTGTCATTTCCTGTTTTATTTTGAAAGATGCATCCCCTTGTTTCAGGTCACTTGCACTTCCGTTGTGTTCCCAGTCTGATTGTCTCCTTGATTACCTATTGTGTACACCTGGGGTTCCTTTCCCTCATGTGTTTAAATAGTCTTCGTCTCCCCTTGTCCCGTGCCGGTGTATTGTTTTCCATGACCACAGTGCCTGTCTCGACCAGCCCTTGTCATAGAAAACCTTGCCTTGATCCCGTTCCCCACCTTCGTGCCTCCTGCGTTTTTGCCTCTTTTGAGTGCTTTTCTGTTTTCCTCCTAGACGTCCATTCCTAGTGAGTATTTCTTTGCTACTTTGTACCTTGCCCATAGTCTTGTTTATTGTTTTGATACTTTGTTCACAGCTTTGTCTTCCTCATTAGAGTGATTATATTTTGATACTTTGTTCATAGTCTTGTTTATTGTTTTGGTACTTTGTCTCCACTCTGAGAGTGCGCTTTTTGTTCAATAAACCGTTTTTGGAACTAACCACCTCTCTGCGCCTGAGTCCTCCCTAAGCTCCACCCTCCTGACAGTAGTGATCATTAGAATAGAGGTGGTCTTTTTAAAAAAAATTTTTAACCAGTTTTCGCTGTTAGAATATTACTGTCATAGAGGGTTTACATACTGTAAGGTTTGTTATTGCTGTTCCTGTTTGTTTTCGCCTCTACCATTAATTCTTACCAGACAATATTTTATTATGTTTTCCGTTTAATAAAGTCCAGGAAGTGAGTATAGAGGTGTGTTGATGTGAAAATATAAATAAAGCTGTGAAGTCCCTGGCACTGGAGCTGGCCCACACTCCAGATCAGCCTTCACTATCCTGCAATCAACCGTTATTGGTACCACCTGTCACCATCTGCATTTAAGCTCCGTCCCAGCCAGCCTCGAGTGCCAGAACGTCTCGAGCCAACCGGTGAGAACTTCCAGCGTTATTCTGATTACCTGCCTGCCTGTCTGTTGCCCGACCTGTCTCTGCCCTTGTTTCCCGAGCCTGCCTGATCCCTCTCTGATTTGTCTACATGCCTGAGACCTGCTCCGTCAGCCTCTGGATTCTGATTGACCATCCATGTTTCCGACCCTGCCTGCCCGTGAGTTCGAGAGTCTGCCTGCCCCCTCTTGGACTGTCTCGCCTGTGAATTTGGACTCAGAATCGGACCTGGACCCCCTTCTGAATTTCCCCCTGGTACTGTCGCTGGATCTATTGGCCTCCTCGGAACCTGACTCGGATTCCCCTGGATTACGCTCCTGGATAACCCCGCGCTTCGTCCCTCCTTAAATAAACCTCGCTGAACTGTCACTGACCTGTCTCGGGTTGTCTTTGGGTCCAACCCGTGTTTCATTACAAAAGAAGCTGACAGATGTAATGAACTGCCTCTCTATTCAAATTACTTCTGATGTCATAACATCAAACTGCATTTTAGAAGTCTTTTGCTTTCCTTTGACATATTTTGGGATGGACCAATTATTTTTGAAATATGATTTGTTCACTGAAGAGCCACCTCTGTACAAAAGCCCCAAAAGTCACCAGCAGGAGTGGGCAGTTATATTTTGAATGCCTTTAATTTAATACTTATTAGTGTTTGTTTACGTGCTAGTTTATAGGGTGAGCCAGCTCAACATTTGTGTTGTTGGTGACGTCACTCATGAGGACAGGTTCTGGGTGTGTTAGTGTAATTATGGGCTGCGGTTGTGAAGGATAATATTTATGTTAGGATCCTGATATGTTTGGTTTTTGTGTGCTGGAGAGTTCCACCAGCTCTGGATGCTGCATACCTGGAATCAATATTCTGATTAGAAGGCCTGGTGCTTAAAAGGAGCTGCAGGATCATCACTCTTTGCTGGATGATTACCTCTAATGGTACTCCCAGCACCAGCAAGTTGTGAGAGCTAAAGAGCTTTCTGATTTTGACTTTGTGACTTTTGTCACACGTCGTTTTGCTCCCTTTGTCTCAGGTCCCATGAAGCTCTCAAGTTACCTGAAAAAGATGTATTCACCGAGTGCTGCCATTGCAATTTGGGGCGTTATCTGTCTCCTATGTCGACCTTCCCGTTCTCCAGCTTGTTTCTCACTTCAGGAAAACCCCCTTTTCAGACTCACTCTCCCGGATCTTGGACCATCTACTCACCAGCACTGTATCTAAACTTTTTGTTGGACTTTATAAAGAAACCCTCTTGCCTTTAACTGATCTCTCGTGTGATTCTTCATTTGGGTCAGGAAATGATCTCCTAACATGACAACTTTGGCTGAAGTAAAATGTATGTGTATGAACAGTGCTGCAATAAAATTGAACTTTATTGGCTTAAGTGATGTATTATTAGTTGCTCTTCAAACTTAAGCACAGGAAGTGGCATGCATTTGTTACCAAAGAAAGAGCATTATACTGGTTCTGCTAACGTATTCAATTAATCTATGAATATGTGTCTTTAACTTGACTGATGTTAATGTGTTATGGTTTCTCGCAGGACACTACACACTCACCTACTTTCTCCTATAGAAACTCTTTGTTTACAATACCTCCAACCCCAGAATCTGATTAGGTGATTATTTTTGTCCTTTTTTATGGCAAATTGATTCAAGTATGCAATACTCTCTCTTCCAATACGTTTTTCTATAAGCTGTGACATTGAGCCACTACTCATTTTATTGTCAACTTTTTTGGAACAAGTTAATCTAAATGGAATGTAGTAATCAATGTTATTGCTTTCGCTCTTCCGACTGTGACAAGCTATACTGTCTGATGTTAGACTTCTTTTCACCTCAGTCCAGACGAAAGTTCTTGCTCTCTCAGCTCAGACTTGTTTTTCCACACAGTTTCACTTTTCAGTTTTGCTTCAATTCCCACCTCTCTTCGGAAAAATCCTTTCTTTCTGATGTTTTGAGCCTTTTGGTTAGGTAAAAAAAAGCTCCATGACACATTCTTTCAACAAAACTGTGACTGATGTTGATGTACAAACAAGTGGTTCCTACACAAATAATAGATAATATAATAATAGCATTTCACTAAGGTGAAAACCTGGACATATGAGGTGTTTAGAGAGGTCATGGAGAGTGACTATCAGAAAGCTTTGAAGAGGCTATGGTCCAATGTCTCAGGAGAGGGACACAGTGCCCCATCCACACTTTTTATAGTGGGGATAGAGTCCCAGCTGTGGGCCCTCCTATTAGCTTGGGCTGATGTCACTGAGGTAGTCAAAAAGCTAATCAGTGGTGGATGAGATCCACCTGGAGTTTCTAAAGGCTCTGAAAGCTGTGGGGCTATCTTGGTTGACACGCCTCTGGACTGGCAAACTGGGTTGGTGGTCCCCCTCTTTAGGAAAGTGGGCCGGGAGGTGCAATACAACTATAGGGGGATCATACTCCTCATCCTCCCATGCAAGATCTATTCAGGGGTCCTGGAGAGAAGGGTTCATCGAATAGTTGAATCTTAAGTGGAGTAACAACAGTGCAGTTTTCGTCTTGACTGGGGAACAGTGAACAAACTCTACACCCTCTTCAGGGTCCTAGAGGAGGCGTGGGAGTTCCTCTTTGAAATCTCCATTTGTTTTGTGGACTTGGAGAAGGCGTTCGAAAGTGTTCCACAGGGTCTCCTGTTGGGTGTGCTCCTGTAGTATGGAGTACTGGACCTTCTTGTTCAGGTTGTATGAGCGGTGCCAGAGTTTGGTCTGCAATATAAGTAAGTCCATCCATCCATTATCATTACCGCTTATTCCCTGATGGGGGAGAACTGGAGCCTATCCGAGTGGTCCACGGGTGAGAGGCAGGGTACACCCTGGACAGTCCGCCAGTCCATCGCAGGGCCACACACAAGACATACAAGGACAAACAACCACAACCACATTCACTCCTAAGAGCAATTTGGAATGTCCAATCAACCTAACATGCAGGTTTTGGGACTGTGGGAGGAAGCCGGAGAACCCGCAGAAAACCCACGCAGACTCAGGGAGAACATGCAAACTCCACCCAGAAAGTTCCTGGGCCCCCTCGGATTCGAACCCACAACCTTCTTGCTGGGAGGTAAGTCATTGACAGTAATTCAGATTTGTTTCCACTGAGGGTTGGACTCCGGCCAGGCTGCCCTTTCTCACCAATTCCGTTCATAGCCTTTATGGACAGAATTTCTAGTCAAAGCTGAGGCATTGAGGGGATCAGGTTTGGATCAATGCTTTTTTCAGATTATGTTGTTCTGTTGGCTTTATCAGGCCGGGCTCTCCAACTCTTTCGAGCTGAGGAGGGGGATGACGCTGCATGGGAGGAACCAGAGGACATTCTGGGACTGGCTTTATCCTGGAGACATGGAACGTCGAGTGGATCCTCATGGACCGGGGCAGACGTACCGCCTCTGGGTTGATGATGCGAGCGATGGGAAAGGGCCCCACAAACCTGGGAGACAGCTTGCGGTTATCTACCTTAAGGGGCAGGTCACAGGTGGAGAGCCAGACCTTCTGGCCAACCTGGTAGGCAGGAGCAGGCGTGCGGTGCTTGTTGGCGGTGGCAGAGTAACGGTTGAAAGACTTGAGGAGAACAGTACGTGCCTGGTCCCAGGTACACCGGCAACGGTGAATGAACGCTTGTGCCGATGGGCAGGCAGCCTCCCTCTCTTGGTTGGCAAATAGTGGGGGCTGATACCCATATGCGCACTGGAAGGGTGAAAGTCCAGTGGAAGAGCAGCTGAGGGCATATTCTACCCAGATAAGTTGTTCAGACCACGAAGCAGGGTTGTGGTTGATCAAGCAGGGAAGAATGGTCTTCAGGTCCTGGTTAATCCTCTCAGTCTGCCCATTGGACTGGGGGTGGAAGCCAGAAAACACACTAACGGAGGCCCCAACGAGAGTGCAAAACTCTTTCCAGATCATAGACGTGAACTGGGGACCCCGGTCAGAGACAATGTCAGTGGGCAGTCCATGGAGACGAAAAATGTTCTGGAGAACCAGTTCAGCTGTCTGTTTGGCAGATGGAAGCTTGGAGAGGGGAATGAAGTGGACCATCTTGCTAAAACGGTAGACAACTGTGAGGATGGCAGTGTGGCCTTTGGATGTAGGTAATCCAGTTACAAAGTCCAGGGAGATGTGTGACCATGGGTGATGAGGAACATGCAATGGGTGCAGGAAGCCGGCTGGTGGACGACGAGAGGTCTTGTTCTGGTTGCACACAGGACAGGCATTGACATAGCCTCGGACATCTTCCTCCATTGATGACCACCAGAAGCGCTGCTGCAGGAAGTCTCGGGTCCGCTGAATGCCAGGGTGGCAAGTCAGTTGGATGCCCCCACTGGAGAACATCGGAGCGGAGGTGAGCCGGGACAAACAAACGGTCAGGGGGACAGGTACTAGGACCAGGCTGGTCCTCAGTGGCAGCCCGCACCCTCTCCTCTATCTCCCAAGTGACAGAGGCAATGAGACAGGAGGTCGGAATGATGGTAGAGTGCTCAACCGTATTATCAGAACACTCAGGAAACTGCCGGGAAAGTGCATCTGGTTTAACGTTACGAGACCCGGTTCGATAGGACAGTGTAAAGTTGAACCTGTCAAAGAACAGTGACAAGCGGGCCTGTCTGGAATTTAGTCTCTTGGCAGATCGACTATATTCCAGCTTGCGATGATCAGTCCGCACAATGAATGGCACCTTGACTCCCTCCAGCCAGTGGCGCCACTCCTCCAAGGCCAGTTTCACCGCCAGAAGCTCCCTGTTACCAATATCATAGTTCCTTTCTGTGGGGGTTAGGCGGCGAGAGAAAAAGGCGCAGATCCATCAACTCTTGTCCAGCTTCAGCCCCCAGAGGTCCGGTACCAAAGACCCTCCTGAGCTCATTGGCAAAGGACAGGAAAGAGTGGCAGGCTCTGGTCCCCCTCTGCCATTTTGCTGTGCCCCAAAGACGTGCCCACCCAGCCACCCTGGCTTCCTCGGAGGAAAAGGTGAGCGGTTGCAGGGAAAAGATGATGGAGCAGTTGCAGAGAAAGGCGTTACAGGTGACAGGATCGCCATCATAACGCTCAGGTGCTCCCACATAAAGCTCACAGGGCGAAGGGAGAGGAGCACCGACTCCTGACGAGACAGGTGGCGGAGCAGTAGGGCTTGCCGAAGCCTGTGGTGAAGAACTGGCTTCCAGCGAAGCAGGTGATTGCTCCAGAACTTGGGTGCGGGCGTGGATGATCTCCAGTTCCTGTCGTACTTGTGCCAGGCCCTGCTGATCCTCTGCCCTGGTGGCCGTAGAAGCGGCAACCAGCATATTTAACATAACTTCCATCCGAGATATCCGGTCGTCAATCTGGGCTGGGTCCATTCTTGGCCAGATTGTACTGTAACGGGTGTGAGGCTGGACCCAAGTACAGCACAGACTGAGACCAGCGTCGAACAGTTAAACAGTTTATTGTCCAAACAAACTGGAGACAGACAAGGGCAAGCAGGCGGAGGAGTCAGAGGCAGAAGGCTGTTCAGGTTACCAGGGCAGGGACGACGAGGATGGGTCAGGGGCAAGCAGGGTCGAAACAGAGGAAGCAATCTGGAAGAAAACGCCGGAAAACTTTGCATGACGCTAAAGGCAATCTGGCTGAGACTGAGAGGAAAGAGTGGGTTTAAATCAGGTGAGGGAACACAGGTGAAGGTGGTTGCACTGATGAGGCAGACAATCAGTAAAAGTACTGGCAGAGCTGGCAGTATGATGGAAAACCCGGACCGGATTGTGACAGAAGGTAACAGCGAGCCAGTGAGTCCAAGGGGGTGCGTGAAGTCTGTACTCGTGTGTGTGTGTTTGTGTGTAAGTGTAAGAAAGCTGGAGGTCCAATACATCTGTGTATTCAGCCATATAATGATCAATAAATGTATTGATGGCACGGTACAACCTACCTAGAGTCATTTTAACAGCATTTTATATAATGTACTTTAATGCAATGAAATGACATCCTTTCTTTGACCACTCTTCATTAATCTGTGAGGTAGGAAAAATGTTTCCATATCAGAAAATATTTTGTCTTTCACTTCACAACAGAACAACATGAGTTGTAATGGTCATAGTGGAATAATAGCGCCACGATAAAGTAATAATTCATGAGGTAACTGCATATAATTAAATCATAACATAGCAGTAATAATTAGTGAATTAAAGTTATAGTGGTCCAGAATTTAAAATAAAATTAGTGAGGTGCAATATATAAAGAGCCACTGTAGAGACACAGATGACCATGGAGCCAAACTGTTGTAGTAAGTAGATACTCTGTGTCAGGCCTGTACTTTTGAACAATGCAATAGACACAGCCATGCTTGCTTCCATTTGTGCATATTTTGTAAAAGGACTTTGTGGCCTTTCCGCCACCGTGGTTGCCCCGACAGAGCACCTGCCCGCCACCCAAGTGGTACCCCAGATACCGTACCTCCCTCCGTCCAACCGCACACTTCTTTGGGTTGGCCGTGAGCCCCGCCTGCCTCAGGGACTCGAGCACCGCAGCCACCTGCCGCATATGCTCCGCCCAGGTGTTGCTGTGGATGATGACATCATCCAGGTAGGCAGCAGCATATGCAGCATGCGGCCGCAGCACCCGGTCCATGAGGCGCTGAAATGTGGCTGGGGCCCCGAACAACCCGAACGGAAGTGTGACGAATTTGGTACAACCCGTACGGAGTGGAGAAGGCTGTTTTTTCTTGGACTCTGGCGATCTGCCAGTAGCCCTTGGTCGAATCCAGCGTCGTGAAAAATCGAGCCGTGCCCAGGCGATCCAGGAGTTCGTCGACCCGGGGCATAGGGTAGGCGTCAAACCGTGACACGTCGTTAACCTTGCGATAGTCCACACAGAACTGGATGGACCCATCCTTCTTACCCACAAGAACGATGGGGCTGCGCTAGGCACTGTTGGACTCTTCTATTACCCCCAACTCCAACATTGTTTCCAATTCAGCCTGGACCACATTTCTTTTGTGCTCAGGCAACCGATAGGGCCGTGAACGCACTGACACGCCCGGGTGAGTCTCAACCTTATGTTGAATAAGGCTTGTGCGTCCTGGCAGGGGGGAGAACACATCAGCATAGCGCTGTTGCAACCTGGCTATGTCTGTTTTCTGGGATGGCAAGAGATGGTTCTCACAATGGAGCGAGGCAGAATCGGCCGACTTTGGTAGCTCAGGCCCCAACTCATCTCTCTCCGCAATTGCCGTCACCAGTGAAACAGACTCAGCCTCTCTCCAAGCTTTAAGGAGGTTGAGGTGATAAATCTGTGTAGCCCTTTCCCCTGTCAGATCGCTCAAGCTCATAGTCAACGTCACCTACTCGTCGTGTGACCACAAAGGGCCCTTGCCACTTGGCAAGTAATTTAGAGCTGGACGTTGGGAGCAATACAAGGACTTTATCTCCCGGTGAGAATTGTCTTAACCTGGATCCTCTGTTGTACAGCCGCTGTTGACGTTCCTGGGCCTGGAGCAAATTCTCTCGTGATAACCGCCCAAGTGTGTGGAGTTTTGCTCTCAGGTCCAGGACGTACTGAACTTCGTTTTTACTGGGGCTTGGACCTTCCTCCCAGCTTTCTTTAACCAGGTCCAACACCCCACGTGGTTTCCTGCCAAACAATAGCTCAAAGGGAGAAAATCCCGTGGAGGCCTGGGGTACCTCCCGCACTGCAAACAACAGAGGGTTCAGCCATTTGTCCCAATTCTGGTTATCATCGTGCAGAAACTTACGGATCATGGACTTCAAAGTCCTATTCAGACGCTCCACGAGGCCGTCAGTTTGTGGGTGGTAAACATTGGTCCGACTTGATGTCCAACAATCCGTACAGCTCTCTCAGTGTCCGTGACATAAATTGAGTGCCTTGGTCAGTCAGGATCTCTTTCGGAATCCCGACTCGGGAGATGACCTGAAACAGTGCCTGCGCCACACTCTTTGCAGAGATGGTGCGCAGCGGCACTGCCTCTGGATATCGGGTTGCGTAATCCACAAGGACTAACACAAACCGATATCCGCGTGATGGAATGGCCCGATCAGGTCCATCCCGACCCGTTCAAACGGGACCTCCATCAGAGGTAGGGGCCATAGAGGCGCCCTCGGGATGGCTGGTGGATTGACCAATTGGCATTCAGGGCAGACCGCACACCAGCGGCGCACATCTGCCCGAATGCCTGGCCAATAAAATCGGGCCATTATCCGGTTCAGCGTTTTATCATACCCCATGTGGCCAGCCATTGGGTTATAATGAGCCGCCTGGAAAACAATTTCCCGGCGGCTTTTAGGTACCAACAACTGGGACATCACCTCACTAGTCTGAGTGTCACGACTCACTCGATATAACCTGTCCCTGCACAATGAAAAGTGGGGATATGTCAACGGTGTGTCAGGGTGCACCCTGTGACCATCAATTCTTATCACTTGGTCAAAGGCACAGCGTAGAGTGTCGTCCCGAGACTGCTCGAGTGGAAAATCTTCCATGGAGTTGAACACGGGAACTAGCGGAGCCTCCGGTGGAGTCACCGCCAGTTCCCCCTCCCCGTCTGCAGTGTCGGACGACCTCGCGTCACCACTGAGCACAGCGCACATATCCCATGTCCCTGTCGGCCGTGAGCGCACACCCACACATTACCCCACTAGCTTGTCGAACCCTGGCCAATCAGTTCCCAGAATCAGGGGGTGCGCCAGGCGGGGACTAACAGCTGCCTTTATGTTATGCTTTTTCCCCTTGTACCGTATTTCCACTGGCACCACCATGCACACACACAATGTCCACACACCCCGCCTCCAACAATGCCCTGGGTCGAACCAGGTTCTGGTGAACCATGGACTGGGTACAGCCCGAATCCACCATTGCCCGATGTGTACCCCCCTGAATCTTTACCGGAACACTGTACGTCCCTCTTGGACCGGGGGAGGGTGCTGGAGGGCCGACCACCCGGATCACCAGGCCCACCTCCATCAGTGGGCACTCCCGGCGAAAGTGACCGGGCCATCCACACCTCCAGCACGCCTGCCCTGCTGCCTGAGGAACCCCCTGTGGGTGGGGAGCAGCGCCCGTAGCGGCCGGGACCTGGACCTGGGGGGGGAGCAGAGCAGCGAGCACGGGGAGCAGGAAGGGGGCGAGCAGTCGTGGGGCCCCGTGGAATGGGTGCGGATCTCCGTCGGGGTGCCGGCGTTGGTCTGGCTGTCCGCTTTGGCTCGCCACTCACTGTCAGACACGGTGAAACAACTGCCAGGTGGTCTTCAGCCAGCCTGACAGCGGCAGCCAGATCCGCCGGGCGGTGGCACCGCACCCAGTCCGATGTCGGCGTCGGGAGCCCCGCCACAAACTGCTCCAAGACTACTGTCCCTACCAGTCGCTGCTCGCCCGCTCGCCACAAATGGGCGCCACAAATGGGCGCCCGTCCGGTCCCAGCTGGGCTTCACGGAACCGGCGCCGATAGTCCTCCGCAGAGAACCCCAGCCGATCGAGAACGGCCTTCCTCACCTCCCGGTATTGTCCTCGGGAGAGGGCCGGCAGGCCGAGCGCCGCCGTCTGGGCCTCCCCCGACAGGAGAGGAAGCAGCCGCACTGCCCACTCCTCTTCCGGCCACTGGCAAGCCGTCGCCGTAGCCTCAAAAATCCAGAGGAAGGAATATGGGTCGTCCTGTCCCGTCAGCTTTTGCAGCTGGATCCCGGCGATCGCCATGTCCCCTGGTGGTGACCTTGCCCGCTCAACCACTGCCTCCAGCAGCAGTGTCTGCCGCTCTGTCTGGGCCAGTAGAGCCCCCAGCTGCTGCCGGCTCAAGATGGCTTGTTCCCGGCCCATCGCGGCCATCTCCGCCACCATCTGGGTCAGTGTACGCATGGTCTGCTGCGGTTCCAACATGTCAGCCTCCGTACTCCTGTCAAGGCCACGTTAGGCGCCAATTGTGGCCTTTCCGCCACCGTGGGTGCCCCGACAGAGTATTCAGAGAGTAGGCTTCGTTGGTTACACAGATTTTTATTCAGAGCGTGTGTGCCATATGCACACCCGCTCTCTCACACAAGCACACAAGCACACACTCACACACGCTCCCAGCGTTGGGCTCCTTCTGTGGTTCCAATGCTGTGGCCCCAGGTACTCTCCAAAACCAGTCCTCCCCAGGTCCAGCACGCTACTCTTTTTACAGAGGGGAGAGTGATTAGCCAACCGGTTCCAGGTGTGCTCAATCACCTCCCCTGGCACTGCTCACCTGAGCCTCTTCCACACATCCCCCCTGCAGCAGAGCGCCACGCCCCCTCCACAGACTTGTTTGTGAGTTTTGTCAAAGTACACCAATCACTTTACTTTAACTAGAGAAGAAAATGTGATGCCGTTCACTTCTGTGAGCTTGGGCTTTCACTGGATATTCCACAAGTGGCGAACAGCATGCCGTAGCAGAACTTTCATCTGCGCCACCCAGCTGTCAGCA
Organism: Menidia menidia; assembly: GCA_907169785.1. Lineage (NCBI taxonomy): Eukaryota > Metazoa > Chordata > Actinopteri > Atheriniformes > Atherinopsidae > Menidia > Menidia menidia. The sequence continues at coordinate 3,639,453 of CAJRST010000002.1, forward strand.
TGAAGAGCCACTTCCACTAAGTGTGTGTCTTTCCCCTATACAATTATATGTAGACGCACACAAAGGCTGCAAGTGTGTGCTGATACAACAGACTACTTGGGTTTTTCATATGTGTGAAGCAGACAGAGGGAGACAGCTTGCACATTTTAGAGTGCTCAGGATAGGGAGACTATTCCCTTTTAGAGAACAGAAATCAACAATTGACCTGTCACTTTTGCTGTGATATCCTTCTCTGGAAAGCAGGTCATGCACATAGTGCCTCTTAACCGCATTTTATGAAACCATAAAATGTAATCCAATAATGATTTTACTTGCCAGAGAGCACCCAAGTTACCACCCATGAAAGAGGCACAGACAGATTTTTTACATCCTTATATGATTCTAGCAACAACAGCATTGCACCAATTTGCCACTTAAGAATCCAACAAAACAGGATTGACCCTGAATTCAGTTGTGGATAGATATATCAGCGGGAAAAATGAAGCAAACATTCACTGTCCTGTTTTGAACTGTCTCATTTGCCCCTAACATCACCAGCCCCTCTTTATGGTTGAGGTTTCTAGAGACAAATAGCATGGCACAAAACTAATTAGTAACCAGGAAATAGTAAGGAGATGCCCTTTAAAAACATGTCCTGAGGCAGGATTTAAATATAGAGACAGAGTCAGTGACTGAATGTGCCTGGGAGATCCCAGCCTCCAGGCGACGCAGCACTTTGACCCCTGACCCTCATTATAGGGAGTACATTCCTGGAGGGGTGAAACCTAAAGTACAAGGGCATGGGAGGACTGTATGCCTTGTACCACACCAGTCGACTGTGGCCTGGTGTCCCTCACTGCCAACCACAATTTCAGATTATTCAAATGTGTAGTGCTATTTTCATACAGGCTTTGAAACAACTGGAAAATTGGGTTTTATTTATTTAGTTATTCAACGTCACTTTGATCATCTGAAATAAAGCCCATACAAAAAAGAAGATGTAATGCAGAGGAGATAAATATGGCATTGATGCAAGTGAGAGGGAAAGTATAAAGAGATGAAAAAACATAAAAATACAAACAGCGATTAAATACTGACAGAATATTCAAGACAATTTTCTCCTTCGTGATGAATGTGTTTGTGGGCATGCCTGTTTCCTTTTAATAGCAAGTGGTTTGAATAGTAAATAGTAAAGTATTAAACCCCACCTACCGAACCTCCTTTACCCTTCCTCTCTCAGGTTGATAATCCATTGGTTATTGCTAACAGACCTGCTTTATATTCATTAGCCGAACACTTCTAGCAATCAGGCCACAGTGCCAGGGGGCAGTAGTCCTCATTATAAAATCACACTGCCTAATATAGCGTTCTGTAATTATGTGGCATTAACATCCATCAGTTTTCGGCAGCATGTCGTGTTTTCTAGAAATGCTTTCGTTGTAATTAATGTATTCAATAAGATGACAGCAGTTTAAAAGATTGTTGTCAAAGTGCTATTATGGTTGAATGTTTCTTTTTGCAACAGAAACGGCCTTGTTATGAATGTTACTGCTGTGATCCTGAGGTACCAAACCAAAAAACAAAATAGAAAACAATGATGTTTTCTCTGAAATGGTCAATTTTCTCTTTTTAGTTGTGTTGCGTTATTTGTGTTACTCAAAGCTGCTGCACTGTGCTGGCTTTTTTCTTTTTTTTTAACTAAGTATTTTAAACAGCATTATTATATGAAAACATATTTGGGTTGAAAAAAAAAAAAACAACAAAGAGGGACTCATTAGTTGCTCTTTCATGTTAACCTGCTTTTTTGATTTTACATTGTCTCTTAATTACTTTTTAATATTGTTTTCTTGCAGGGATATGAAAGTCATGATGCATAATCCGCAAGTCCAGGGCAAGTTTATTGATGTATGTCTGGTTTGAGAAGAGGGGGTTGTAACAAAACTGGAATGAGATGTTTGAGATGTTTACTGTGTGGAATGGCAGCGATGAGCATTTAAACAAACACCATTTAAACCATTAAGCAGTGTCTACATCTTGCAAAACAGTTTTAACTAAATAATTGAAAAGAAGATCCATAATACTAATGAGCAATCAGCTCTTTGTTTTGCTCTGTGATTTAGCTGATTTAACTGCATTTGTGTTGCTTATGAGCTGGGGGCTGTCTTTTATTCCTTATTTTTTCAGCAGAACACTTTCAGTGGAAAAAGGAAGGTGAAACATTACAATATTTGGCAGAGGATACAAGCCATGCAATGACAAAATCTGTATTCATTTCATGAGCAGAAATTAATCATGCTTTCCTGTGTTACATTCCCAATGCAAATTATCCATCAAGATATTGTGTTGCGTGTTTGTGAGTTTATCCCTATGAAATAGTGTGGCTCATGTGTCGACACAGATGGGGCTGCCTGCTGGATAAGGTGGTCACATTACTAACCATCTCAGATTAGGACGGATGCTGCTGATGTGTTGCTTGTATTCATGCTTGTACCGTGGGTCAGAGCATCACAAGCTGGCTACTGAGTGTTTTATTCATTGTTTGCACCACAGCAGTGGGTCTGATGTCCATTCCTGTGCATATGCATGAGAGGGATTTATTTTGTGGAGGAAAATGTAAGAGTTACTTTGAGTACAACCTTCTATGAATTTGAGATATTTCAAACATGAATTCACGTTCACACATATTTACAGTGTAAAAAAGTCTTACGTGATTTTTGTTATTCATTCAGGGCTGTGTGCTAGTTCCGACTCAGGGTCAAATACTAACTTACCCTAAATGGGATGTCTTTTTCTGTAAAGATCCATGGGCACAAATTCTCAAAGGTTGTGCTTCACTTTATCTTTGAATGGGGGATATAGTACAATGGAATTGATGTTTAAGCCTTTTGCTTGAGTCAAAAGTAGGGAAAATTGTCCATTTTAAAGGAGCAGTATAACTTAATGCCAATCATGACACTGGTTGGTCATATGATTATTCCATTCCATTCCAATTTTCTACTTAATTAGTATGGAGGACAAAAACAGAAATTATTTTTACTTTGAACTACCATGTTTTGGGTGTTTTTATCTATTTTTTCTCTATTCCTGCTGTGTTTAACCATGTTGTCTTTCACTAAAAAATTATAAATATGTAACAATGGATCCTTGAGACAAAATATACTGAGAATTGTTTGGTTTGAAAGTATCTGAAAATACACTTAAGTGATACAAAGACACTGTATCGCGATTCAAATTTCAAGGAGTATAAATAGATATGCTTGAAAGTAAGACGTTAAACATTCGAGTGAGTAGTGCTTCTCAATACGTAAGTTACTTACACAACCATGTGGCCATCAGGACCACCCGAGTGCCATGTTGCTGGAGCCTGATTTAAATATCAACTGGAGGCCTTCCACTGGGGTTTAAATATTCTCCCAAGTCATGCATCAAGATCTGATCAAGAAAATTAGCACTTGACATGTTGATAATGTGGGGCGGCACGGTGGTGTGGTGGTTAGCACTGTCGCCTCCCATCAAGAAGGTTCTGGGTTTGAGTCCTGGGGGACCCAGAACCTTTCTGGGCGGAATTTGCATGTTCTCCTTGTGTCTGTGTGGGTTCTCTCCGGCTTCCTCCCACAGTCCAGAAACCTGCATGTTAGGTTCATTGGACATTCCAAATTGCCCTTAGGAGTGAATGTGAGTGTTGTCCTTGTATGTCTTGCGATGGACTGTCCAGGGTGTTCCCTGCCTCTCGCCCGTTGACCACTGGGATAGGTTCCAGTTCCCCCCGTGACCCCATCAGGGAATAAGTGGTAATGATAATGGATGGATGGATGTTGATAATGTATCAGACACCAAAGTATGATCAATACATTTTATGACATTTTGTATTTAGCCATTTAATCCAAAAGAGCTAGCTGTCTATAAATTAGCACACTGCTTATTGCTCATGTCACACTCTCTTACTTAAAAATAAGTATTCAAAATAAGTTGGTATAGGCTCTACTCCAACCCTATTGAGGATAAAGCAGTATGGACAATGAATAAATGAATGATACAGAAAACCTTGCAGAATTGCCTCTTGGATTTTACTTAACAAAATACTGGGTTGAGATTAATATTTTAAAAATTAGATAAACTTGACATACAGTATCTAAAGCTTAGGAGAGGATACACAAACTGTCATCCTAACCTGCAATGATATCATATTTCTGTTGACATAGAGGCCATTTTAATTGATTTTGTGTTCCATGACAGCATCTCGCTGTAGGCAAACACAATTCTTAGTTGTTGGAAATGTTTCTGCTCTTCTTGCATCTATGAGGGGATGTTTTTTGCATTTTCCAACATGTTCAACAGAGTGTGGCACTTGTCTTTACCCATTGTGCCTGTGGCATCATCATCAATTATTAGTACGAGACAGCAAGTGTCTGAAACGTCCCATTGAGAGCCCCAGCAGCCATGAAGTGGGAGAGGTTTACTACCTGGTAAACGCCAAGAGTGCCAGCTGCATTATTAGGAGAATGAGTGTTAAGAAGCTTCAAGTGTATATTGATATGAACTCTGCCACAGTAACTTTATGCATCAGTATAATAAGATTTTAATGTCTGCAGTGGCAAAGCCATTTGATATTTGCCCACAGAGAGATGTATAAGTATATCAGCAACGACTCTAATGATACTGATAATCATATAGTCCTCCACTGCTATCACTCTGTAATGTATTGCTGCAATCACCCTTGGTTACATCAAGAGGTTGTAGTTATTAAGATGAGCAAGCATGCTCATCAGTTTCTATTTTAGTATGCTGACCATTTCATTTTCTGTCATCTCACATTGTTGTCTGTTTTTCTTCTTTCACGTTTTTTTCTTCTTGAACTGGGTCTAAAATATGGGCCATTTGTGTGCATTATGCTAATGTGTTGAGGCAACAAATACATTCATTTCATTAGCACATGGCCTCAAAGCAATAATTACCAGAGTAGGTGTGTCAGAAGCAATCATGTTAAAATTTGCCAGTTAATTATTAAGATTTTGTACTGGAGAACTTGGATTTGACATGAGTCGCCAAGAGGAAAAAATTAAGAGACAAGAGAAAGTTAATGGATTCCGGTGGCCGAGGCTAGGTGCTTGTTTTTGAACTTAATGGGGGTGGTTGCAGCATTGTGGGCTTACTGGGGTTTTTATGTTGACAGCTCACATTATAGACTAGTTACCACAAAAAACTGAACTCTAGCTGGTGCAAAAGGGTGTTATTAAAAGGAAAGGGGGTCCATAACCACCTATTGACCCCTGCACCATCTGATTGGAGTACAGTGGACAAGACTTTAGAAGGGAAATGTGAAAATGCAAGAGATTCCCTCTTTTCACTTGCCCTTAACAGACGCCAAAAGGAGAAGCTGTTTATCTAATGGTGCAAGATAACAATAACACTTTAAAAAAAAGTGAAGTCATGCTTTTCTTTGCAAACATCTTTCTGAATCTGAAGAACAGTAAATGACACAATCAATGTAGATAGCGAACAGTCCAGTAACTGTACAGAAGATTAGAATCAAGTCATTTAGCCAAGGCAGTTTTTCATGGCCCAGCCGAACAGGTCGCCAGTCCGTGGCAGGGCCACACAGAGACTAACAAAACACGGCTTTGCACTTTTTGCACAAACTTTTCCACCCGGTGCCTATCAAGTGTCTCCTTAAAGATGCTTTCATTTAGACATGTAAACTACTACTCCACACCCCAACAGAAGAAAAAATGTTAATCATCCCTTGATTTTACATGGAAAGCAGATTATCTTTTGATTTTGATGAATTTGGCAGCAGCCAGACACTTCATTAGATTAAAAGCAGGACATTCTGCCGTATCATGTTGTATCACTAAGCCTCTGTTAGGATGGCACTGTGGGAGGAGATGACACATTAAAGGAATTCCACCTCATGACTTTCCCAGGACAATGAAACGTGGCCTTAAGGTTTATGTGTGTGTTCTCATATTTTTACACATATAAATTGTGATTTACATACATGTGAAATAGTTTCTCTCAGATTCATTTAGTTCTTCCTTTAGTTTGATTTCAGTCTCTAGATATCCTTCACCACAACAGGAATATAAACTGTTTGTCTGAATAGAAAGTGTCAAAATGATACTGCAACACTAGTGAAACACTTTAAGAGTTAACTTGATGATCTGAGGGGGTGTTTTCACATAAGCCACTGGTGCTTTTAACATAGTGATGGGGATTTTTTTTTTTAATGTTTACAACTAAAATGTATATCATTTGATATCTTAACATGGCAATGATCACCCTTTCGGTCCCACAAGTCATAGTTATTTAATATTTTTGATTAAGAAAGAGTGTATATTAGAATGCTGCTGCTAGAGTTCTGATCAGAACCAGGAAACATGCCACATCAGCCCAGTGCTAAGGTCTCTGTACTGGCTTCCTGTCACTCAAAGAATAGACTTTAAAACAGCTCTGCTTGTGAACAAGTCTTTTCATGGTTAAGCACCGAAATACTTTTATGACATGTTAGAGCCATATGAACGAATTTGACCTCAAGTTCTGGTCTCTTGATGGTGTCCAGAGTCAGAACTAAACAAGGTAAAGCTTAATTTTAGTCCCATGCTCCTAAAATCTGGAACAGTACTCCTGAAGATGTGAAACAACTGTGACAATGTTTAAATTCAGGCTGATAACGGTTCTGTTTAACTGTGCATATGGAAATTGAATATATTTTATCTGCGCCCTTCACTTTTTATCTAGCTAATTTATTTAATTGATTATTCTTCTTTCTTTGTTTTTCTGCTTTTAAATTATTGTGCTATACAAATAAACATGCCTTTGCCTTGCCCAGCTAGTTTTGTGAAAAGACAGAGTACTCCGTCTCTGCTGCTACAATAGCATGTGGTTTGGTTGGATAAGGTTGCAAATAAGATTCAATTTACATCATAGCTGGATCAGTCTCATGCCATTATAAAAAAAAACTGCCATTTGTCCTTGAACAAAATTCATTTGAGTTCCTGCTCAGGACGTTTTTGAGTCTGATTCAAATAAGTTACCTTTTAACTGCCTGTTGAGCATCCAAACTAAAAGTTATGACAAATTAATAACAGCTCTGTTAGGTCTCCACATAGTTTTTTATGGAAGCCCATTTCCGCCATGGAAAAAAAAAAAAAAACACCAACAGAAAGTCATAATTTCAACTTTCA
>CAJRST010000002.1:3666615-3676794 GCA_907169785.1 Menidia menidia
TGAGTCGTGTTCTGCGTGTGGGCTAGAGCTCCGAACCCATCATGACACTCATGCGTTTCTTTCTCATGAGTGGTCATTCTTTAATGGTTAAATTATTATTATTTTTATTACTATTATTATTATTATTACTATTATTATTATGGTCATACAGAATCATAATTACTATCAGAATGTTTTCTTCTTCTTTTTCTAACAGTTGTTTAAAAATATACTTCAGTCACCTCACAGCAACAAATGTAGTTTGAATTCTCCTGCTTTGTTTACCCTGTTCATTGCTGATATACATTATGATATACAATATATATAACATTGCTCCACTGCAAAATATTTAGAATTAACACAAAAATGTTTCTGTTTGTGTTGTACTGTTACCAAATTGCTTTCACATTAATGATAATAGATAGGCTGTCTCATGCATGTGATTGCTGATACCTCTGAACCTTACAGGGAAATCTTGTTTGGGGATAATGTCTTTCTACAATTCCATTTACTCACCATATAATGTGAAGCGTCATCTTTCAGGGATATCATTTTTCTGTGCCTGTTTGTGGAAACAGAGAACCAAGAGAATTTATCTTTTTTGACCTATGAAGACAATGAGCTGCATAGTAGCAAGGTTCAACTGAGAGTTGGCACACCCAACCATCCTCGGGCCTCTCTCCAAAAAGAGTCATGTTACAAGTGCAGAGACACATTACTCTTGTCTGTATCAATACTATGTGGCTTTGTAAAAAGACGCATTGGGTATGAGTTGGTTGCAGGGATGACTATGTGTCATTGTACATTGTTTTGACCAGCTTGGGATTCAGTGTTTGGACAGTAAACACTGTTAGTAATAACCAATGACACTGGCAGGAAATACCAACAAGTTCAGTGTGAAACTAAGAAAATGGTGCTTCACTTTTTGGGAGCCATTTAGCCTCAAGCTATGGCTAATGGTTTACTCACTCCTCGACAGGCCCTCAGGCCTCAGATAGTCTCACATTGTCAAGTTGCTCTCATTAGTTCCCATAACTCCAGGAGAAGCAGTTACATGCTTGAGCCCTTACAGGTGGAACTGCAAGGGACTAAGAGACATGTTAACATTAAACATGCAATCCTGGTTGCTATTTTTGTTGTAGACAACTTGGTAACTGTAAACTAACAGACTTTTCAAATGTTTTTTCACTCTGAGCATCATGGAAATTATGTAAATTAAATTAAAGAATGTCTGTCATAAATAAATACCCTTTATCTTGATGAGGAATTGATACTTTTACTTAAGAATGAGAACATTTTTAAGTGTACCAATCAGATTAAGACACATTCACTCAATTATTTCACAATCGGCTGTTCTTTTATTTTTTACCTTAAGGATGATTTCGATTTAGCTGACCAACATTGAGTTTGTCATAATGAGGAGAAATAAACAAGAGCATAGAGCACAGACAATTTCTGACATGAAATTTTATAGTGATCAAACTGGTTCTTTACCTCACTCAAGTCATCAATAAATCTAAGCCAGTGTAAGTGTAGTCTCTGTGGGAAAAAAGTTGTCTATTAGTTTGAATGGACTGGAGTATGTTTTTAACAATGCAACAAACATTAGAAACATATAACATGTCAAATATAACCATCAGTTCAGTGTGTCAAAGTATTTCAATGATTACTACATTTATTTAGTTTATTAACCCTGTTTTGGCCTGCACCAGCATCACAGAATGTCCTTGAAGGATTTTAAGAGTAGGAAGTAGAGTATGGAGAAAAACTATGTTTTCCTCTGTAAAAGGTCCCTCAGTATTATGTCAATAAGTTGAATTTTTTTTTATATCGAACACTTTAGTCATAAAAAGGATGTAATTAATCCATTTAAGGAAAAGCAAAAACACATTTCTTTCATTTTCATGTTTAAAGGTTTAGTGAAGAGTGTTGATGACAAAATGCAACTTATTTATTGAAAAAAAACCTCAACCATTCAGCAACTGCTCTCCATTTCCTTAAAAAATCGCTTATGCTCTTTGCTGACAGATCTTTCATTTCATCACATCCACTCAAAGACAACAATCACCCGTTTAGCTATCCTTCATTCTCGATTTAATATCTTTCTGTTGGATAATGTGTAGATTTCTGTCAAAATGATAGACATCTCAGATTGAAGCATTGACTTTGATGTTCTCATATGTGCAACACTCACATCATTCATCAGATTATACAGAATTTTAGATATTAAAAAGTAATTAGAAGTAATATTAAAAACATGAATTAATGAAGAAAGGCTGCTGTTTGAAAAGGTGAGACCATACCTCCGAGCTGTGTTAGATAAAGAATATGTCAAACCTGAAGTACTGTGGCCTAAACTGTTCAATATGAAGCGCTGAGTTGTATTTGCTAAAATAAATCCTTAAAAAATGTGTAAGTTTTGCATCAAATACAAGGCAATACTGAACCTGATCTCTGATTTTGTGACAAGTCATTCAAGCATTGGTTCAAGTTTTAATGTAATTGCAAGTCATAACAGCCAGCATGGAAAATGTCACACTCAGTCTCCTCAATACATGCTTGGACCTCCCTGTTATGTAGTCTGAAAATCTTTGCAGACACCCCTATTTCTGTTCTGATTTATTGATAATATTAGTGTGAATTATAGTAACAAGTAATTTCAGAACATTTATTATGACAACTTTTTATTTATTTTACCGTCCAAATTTTAACTCAATAATGTTCTTCATCTTTTGCAAAATCCTTTCTACAAAACTGATAAATATTAGTATAGTTTACTACCAAACTGCTCGAGAGCACTGAATCCAGTCACCCTCTGTCAATTAATCTCCATGATTTTGTTTCTTGAAATGAAAATAGCAGTGAACCCAGAAAAATACTAGAAACACTGATAATTTTTTTTTTCTCTTGTACTTATGCTTGTTGAGGTAGAAAAAGATAAGAGGAATATAGTGCATCAAAAACTGGCTGCAGGCCTCAGGGCAACAGTGTCTGCTCTAAAGCTGGATAATCTCATATCAGCATAGCCTGTTCATTTAGCTTAAAAGATAGGACCGTTTTCAGAAGCACCTCCTTAGGTTATTATGAAGCTTTTTCTCTGAAGATGATAAACTCTTTCTGGCACCTGTGTAATTTACTAATGACACATGATTTTTTTGCCTGTGTTGACTGCGAGCCATGGAGGAATTATAGCTCGGTGCAGAGCCTCAGCAGATACGCCAGACGCTGACACTGAGGCAGAACCTGGTTTGCCCATTTTAACTTCTTTAATTAGGTTTGTTTACTCTACTATTTTATTTGCAGAGATCATGAAAGAGCCTGGGGAAAGGTAGATTTAATTAAAGGACACTGATGAAAGCACCCTGCTCACACAATCTCCAAAATGTTTCCTCTGATATTGCAGCAAAATATCCTGATGACAGGTGGTGCTGGGGAGGAGTTGACATGGCTGTGAAATAGAACGATTTGGATTCATTTTCACCATGTGTAGGTGGGAAAGTGTTACAGGTCGTCTGTTATATATTGCTGAACTCTATTTAACTGCCAAATGAAATCATTTTAAATACACAATCAGACTTGAGCAGAAGAGTGGGATTCAGAGTTGAAATATTAACATAAGAAATATATGACTATATGGTTGAAATTATGAAAGGTGGTGATATAGTGGACATGTACAAGCAGCTTTGCAATTAGCAAGTGCAGACTTGCCACATTGTCAAATGCCCTCACGCTCTGCCTTTGCGATGATTGTCACAGCCCCTCTTTTTTATTACAATCTGTCAGAGAGTCAACTATATTCATTATGCATTCTTATCTACTTGTGCTTTAACATTTGCCAGATGGCACAGTGCTATCAAAAGTTAATAATGATGTAGTAGGGAAATTAAGACTTTATCAAAAGCTACTTAATACCAGAAAAAAGGAAAATTAAAATACGTGAATGCATCACATGATCCTCAATGATCCCATCTGTGAACATATAAAGGATGAAACATTCAATCTTATAGCTGCAGAATATGCAAATGACTACAGAACGCTAAGATGAAATTTGATTGGGTTTAGCTCAGTAATCTCTTTCGGTCACAATTTAAGTCTGATTTAGAGAGAACTGTCATTTTATACTCACAGACGTAAATCACCCCCCAATGTATTTTATATGAATCAGAGACAAAAAAATATAATATCCTCATATAATGACACTTTGTCTTAAGAGGTTAAAACCAGTTTAGTTCAGCTGGCTGAATGGCCACACAAGAAAACTGAAACTATACATAAACATGATCATCTAAGCATTCCGAAAAAACTGATAAATAGATAACTAAAAACTAATTTCATGTGCAGGGTTACTTAGATCTCAGCACCATAAAGAGACAAGAATCAAACTTTCAGTACCAGGCTGATGCAAAACTTCAGAGGATGTAACAGTGCTTGATTCTCTGTAGTGTTTTTCTGAAGCGCAATCGTATTTTGCAGCAGTTCCAAATGCATGTGGAGCAATAGAGGTATATGCAAAGACAGCTGTTGTTAAGAATGGTGGAGTGTAGATCCATGTGCAATAACTTGACAGGAAAATCTGGGTCTTATTTCAAAAAGAAATTAACGTTAATTGGATAACAAAGTGTAAACTGAAAATCTTTGAGAAAAAGGCACTAGAAAAAGTATAAAAGAGGGACTATTTTTAATTTTGAAATGCAGGAGAAAAGTCTTAACATTAATGGCCTGTTAAAAACGACAGGAAAGTAACAACAGAAAACACTTCCAGCAACCACAGCAGAAAAAAATACCTTGCTGAACTCTGCTGGAAAGGCCATGTGAAAATGTTTTCTCTAGAAATAAAACGATCTGTGACACAGAACACAAAACACAATGGGACACTGGCTCAGACAAGAAAACAAAAAATAAAGAAATCATCTGGCACTGGTGGACCTAAATAGTCCAAAGTGAAATGCTTTAAGGTGTGTGCTGTGAGGACACACCTCTCAAGGTGCCTTCATTTGCAGAATAAAAACCCCAGAGAAAATGCAAACACCAAAAATATCAAAACATAACAGCTGCAGGAGCATTGCGATATGAAAACATAATTTTATAAATACAAAAAATGTGTAGATTTTGTAAATATAAATTTACATTAATAACATAAAATAATATGTCAATTGATTTTGAATTGTATTATTTATGTCTGTTGTGATTCTGCTCCATGTCCAGTATTCTTAAAACTGGTCATATGTGATCTAAGATCAGTTCTTAAAATTATATGATATCAAAATGATTACTCTTAACCCTCGCAAAACACATTATACATGCATTCAATACCTAATCGTACTTTACTGGAATATACAGTATACTAGGTACAGCTTGCCAGCTAATCACTAGCCAGAAAAAATTTTTTAGTTTGCTCATCGTCAGTTACTGATAGAGGACCCGTTTTTCAGTTCATGCATTAGTACCACTGACTTTTGCCTCCAGTTTGTCTGCAAATTCTGTGTAATTGGTGTAAAAAAAATAAAATAAAAATAAGCAGAAGAATTAAAAATAGAGGCTGTAATTAGATTTACACTATACTATTATTAAACTGCGCTTGTGACATCAAAAATTTATAGGAATGTGGGGAAAATTTGAACACTTTTTTCCCTTGATTTTCACCTCACCATTTGTTAATGGTGGTCAGTTAATTTCTCAGTTTTAGAAGAATTTACAACTTTGAGGATGGCTTGAATAGAAAACCAGAACTAATCTAAACAGTATAAACCTATTCTTAGTCTTTAAAAAAACTTTATTGGATAGATACATTTTCTCATATCCTTATCCATAGGAATACTTAAATATTACATATTGTTTGGCACTTAAAACTTAAAAAACGGACCAGAAATGCTCAACAAAAATTAGAAGGAAAAACAATCATGAAGAAAAATTAAAAGGAGGTTAGATGACGTGATTTTTTACTACGCAACATGTATACCAAAAACAGCTATATGTGGAGGGACTTTTCAAGTTTCAAGAGCAAATCAGAAAATGAATGAATCTGTCTTATAGTGGTTTTATTAAATATATGAGATCTAACAGCAGAAATGATAAATAATAATCTCTCCTGCATATGCCTGTCTCTGTGCTTTTATCTTTCAGTGATACTATTATCTTAAATGCAACTAAAGCGTACATTAAATAGCGGTTGAAAAATTGGTCCTAAAGAGAGGAAAAATTTCTGCACTGTACAGAAAATAAGGCTCATTGGAGCAAGAGGTCTTAGATTTTCCATCCTAGTGACATCTTGAATAGTTCAGGAGTTATTTGCAAAAGTTGTGGAAGATAATGTCTGGTGACATGACCTGTCACATTTTTCATCCGATGCTTTCCACTTCTATTGCATTCAGATCACACTTGTTCAGGGAGATAACTATTTCCCCAGAATTAATGTCCCAGTTTCTGAATCCTCCAACAGATCACAGTTAATGACCTTGATTTAAATCACAGGATAGTGTAGGAACTCATATTACCCCAAACAAGATTATAAAGCTGACTTTTGGTGTTGTTTTAGTCTGGCCTTGCGCTATACAACTCTGGCCCTGGAGCTATCAGAGAGATAAGAGGCTGCCTCCCCTCTTGGTTTGATTGATTCTGTGCTGGTTTACTGAGCTGGGACATGTCGCTCATTCATATACTGTTCACCACATCTCTGTATTTTTTCCAATATGTTTCTCAGTTCAAATGTAGAACATTAAATACTTTGTGCTGCTAAAGCCAAAATACTTTGACATACCACGAAAATCATCTATGTAATGTTGCTTTACCAAGAGGAAAGGTATGATAGGGTCAAATGATTAATTCATTAAAGCTGAATAAAGCTGGCCACAAAACTATGCTAAGCTCGTGACAACTTCACACAAACCACAAAAGCCAGGCAGGTCCTTCTGAAAGGCCTAAACATTATTTGAGGCTCAAAGCAGTGTGGGGTAGTCTTTAAATTGTGAAAAGTACCGATTCATGAAATGATCATCAGCAAGGTATTCATATGCATGGGTGCACAGTGCAATATATGGACCGAAAAATTGTGAGATTTTATTTTCTCCAAATGATTACTCATTGAAGAGTATTTCCTGTATTTAAAGAAAGACTCATTTTTACTCCTCTTAAAGGAACTTTTCATTTATTGTATTACCCATTGTAACCATAAAAAAAAGGATATTTAAACAGTATGAACTAAGATAGTGCCTGAGTTGTACAGAAGAATTTGCTCTGTGTCACTTAGTTATGTACCAATGTTAAAGAGACATTCTGACAATGCCAACCTTTGGTTTCTAAAGCAGTCCAAAACAAAGGAAGATGAGAAACCTAATGTTTCCAGTCCACTTTCTAAAATGTAAATCCATCTGTCAGAATAATCACTTTGCAGAAAAAACAAAATAAACTTTAAATTGCCCTTGGCAACTTGGGACACACAGCAATTATGACAAAGTTAAAGAACAACCTCACAGTTAGCAAGAGCTTGGTTGTTAATTGTGATGATCATTTATTTCATAGTAATGAATCCCTAGTCAGCAGGAGGTGAGACTACTGCAGATGGATAACTGGAATATATGCATCCATTCATGGCTGAAAATGAGAGTAGAAAAAACTTTCATGCATGTGCTTTTACTTTGTTGCTTACCAATACTAAGAAATATATTATTTAAGGCTTAGTTTTAAGAGTTTAAAATGTGAGATAATTGTAAACAGAGACTGAGGGAATAAGTAATTTTCAATATGGGGGTGATTGGAACTTGATTTGAATCTTTGATCTTCTCAGTGCACCATGACATGCCATAGTCTTTATAAGAATGTGTTATTTGAGCATGTTAAAATTGATTATCACAGACTTTAAAAGTGGGATATTGTTGTTGTGTGAAGATTTTGTACACCTGTAAGAATAACCCGACAGACAAGGCTGTGCTTACAATGCAATCAACTGACTTTGAAATGCTGGAAAGAATCCTCATTAATAGTCTAAAATAGGTTTCTCCCCACAGAAGCACCATAAATGTTTTAATGGAGGGGTACTTGGGCTCAAAAATGGGCTCATAGTATATATATTTTTTAGAATAAGAAGCATTATAAAGGATTGATCTTTTCTCATTTGGGGCAAGTTTGCAGTGCCAAAAATAGTTAAGGCATTGCTGATTGTTATGTGTGCTATGGTATGCTATGATACAACAGCAGGGAGGACACCAAGCAAAGAAATATGAATTACATTTTAGTGTAGTCTGCTATTCTACGTGAGCTTTGAAGGCAACATTTGCAGATTACAAGTCATTCTCAATTATCTGGTGTCCAAAGTCTTTGGGTGCTGTGATAGTTAGTACAGTTGCCTCACAGCAAGGGTTCCTGGGACCAGAACCTTTCTGTGTGGAGTTGCATGTTCTCCCGTGGGTTCTCTCTGGGTACTCCAGCTGCCTCCCACCTTCCAAAAACATGCTTGTTAGGTTAATTGGATACTCCAAATTGCCCCAAGATTGAATGTGACTGTTTGGTTATTTGTAGCTTTGTGGCCCTGCGATGGAATGGTGACATGTCCAGGGTGTATCCCGCCTCTCAACCATTAGCTGGGACAGGCTCCAGTGAACTCATTGGGGATAAGCAGTATCAGATAGATATCTTGAGCCAAGGGGAGAGTCACATGCAAAATTAGAAGATCAACTATGCTAGAGTTTGAAGTAATATTAAGCACTCAAGCTACAGTTTTCTATTTACAGATGCATCCATGTTTCTACAAGTATTTCTGTTTATTCTTAAAGACCAAAAGCAAAATAAAACTCTGAAGTCTGTCCGTGAAAAGATGTTAAAATATGGCCTGCCACTCTAACTTTTTCAGCAAAAATGGAGCGTTGCAAAAAATCTTTGGCAATGATAATCCAGCACCAATTTAACTAACTAACTATTAGCATGCTTTGGCTGTTGTTGCTGTTCCAGTGACATGATAAATGTCGGTATATGTGCGTGTGTGTAAAATCAGAACGTGCTAAATCTTTAAAAGTTTGTATTGATCATACGAAAAAAGTACAGATTTTTTTATGGCATTGATAAGTAAAAACCAACCGTCTTTATGAAAACTCATGGGACTAATGTAATTTGTTATCAATAAAAAAAAAATTTGCTTGCACCTTAAAGTAATCTGCACCTGAAAACCCATCTGTGTTCTTTGGTATTGACAACAGATCGATCATTAATCGCCCCCACACCTACCCTGCGTCTCATTCCTGTAATGCAGTTGGTAAGGGACTTCCACTCTGTTCCCTACTGCTGACATGGCGAACGGTCGGATGTCCTAGTAGTTTCATTCTCCCTGCTAGCAGAGCATGTCCTAACTGTGGTCAATTTATCAATGTATCGTGCACCACTGGGCACAGTTTGAGCCACCATTAGGACAGGTGCTTACATCCATCATGGCCAAGTCACTTATTCCATCTTGTCAGGGCATAGTAAATGGAGCTTTTGAAGAAATGTAAACAACTCTCAGTGGACAATCAGCAGGCCTGTGCCAGTACTCACAACCAGAGAAATGGGTACAGAGAGTTCAATCTCCCATTAAATTCCTGGGGCCTCATGCCAACACTAATGTTTTCCCATATGTCTTGTAATTGTACAGATGTGCTGACATGAAACATGGTGTCAAAATTATGATTTAGGTTTTCTTGTAGTTGTAGTTTTTTTGCCCCAATGACAACGGGAATAATTCTGTAGTTTGATTGATGCATCTGTCAAATGTCACATTTCTTTTTAAAAAGGGCTACAAATATGAGTAGATTTTTTGTTTGATATGGAAATATTTCTGCAGTGCCTCTTGCCTATTTTAAGAAAATAAGGGAAAACTTCCCATGGAAATGCATAATTCTCCATGACCCCTACAGCAGCATATAAAAAGTGTATTTTAATAAGGTAATGTTAACAAAATATCATGCCTGTATTTGCTGTTTGGTAGAACACATTGTCTTAATTGTGTTTGGAGATATACTTTATTGAGGTTGTAGATTTTCATTGTGACAATTCTAATCTTATGAGGACTGCTCTTACCCTGAGGGATGTGCTTCTTTTAGTTTCATTATACTGATGCACAATGCAGCCAGAGGTAAAGTGAAATAGGTTTTAATTAAGACTGAAAAGAGAAAAAGAAGTCTCTCTTTGTGTGTGTGTGTGTGTGTGTGTGTGTGTGTGTGTGTGTGTGTGTGT
>CAJRST010000002.1:3676804-3716682 GCA_907169785.1 Menidia menidia
GTGTGTGTGTGTGTGTGTGTGTGTGTGTGTGTGTGTGTGTGTGTGTGCGTAGTAATCAAAGCTGTTAATCAATCCCAACCAATCAGCCAGGATAACGATGGCTCAACAGCAAACAGTAAACACAATGAAGTGAAAAGAAGACAGATTGATTGATGGGGACAAAACAGAGAAGATCATGTAGAAAAATGAAACCAGAAAAATGGTATATTGCATAGAGTTTTGATGCAGGTACTCTTAAAGTCTGAGTATATTGGATTTCAGAGGGTGCTGTGTAGTTTATTGAGGTATTTGAATTAAACAGAGCATAAATAATGTTATCAATAATACCTGAGGGAGAACTACAATTAAGAGTAAAGCCAGTTTGAAAAGGTAAGTCAAGTAATGAACATTTTTCTTATATTCTGTAAAATATTCTTAAAAACTAGGATGGACTGACTGTACTGAGAAACCAATACTCCCTCGGTGCAGCAAGACTTTGTTGCCTGAAAAGTATTCAAAGCACACTAGTAAGCTTCATCATTGCACTGAGTGACATAAGGTGTTATTAACATTAATATGGACACTTGGGCTGTCACTATTCATTTAAGAATCAGGCAGCCCTTTCAAAGATAGAATTTTATTAACTGACTTTTAATTTAGTGCAAAAAGTTGTGTTCTGTAGGGAGTTTTTCTTCTCCACATCACTTTTATAGATTATTATTTTCATGTCCTCCTGTTCAAGAGGTGGTTGATTGCCAAATCTGTTGTACTTATGGTTCCAGATTGGTAAAAGCCCCATGTTAGCTGTGTGTTCCATTAATGTCTGCACTCATGCAAACTCTTTTCTTTAATGTGTACTTTACGGACAAATATTTTAATTTTCAAGACAATTTCTTCACTTCAAGACTTGATAAGGGCTTTTACGGAATTGAGCCGCATGTGCAAGCATGAGAATAATTCAGCATAATGAAATATATAAGGGGGCAGCAAGTTCACTCAACCTCATGAAGAGCACTGCTGTTCATTAGCAAAGAAGCACTTTTAAGGTCAGTGAAAACCGTTCTTTGCATCACACATACAAAATAATTATGCAAAGACACTGGTGTGTGTGAATTTGTATATCTATGACTGGCAAAAGTTTTAAACACTTTTGTGTTATAAAAAATAATAGTAAAAGACTGAAACATGACCCACATTCAAAAAAGGGAAAGATTTGTAAGAAAAAGCTATCCCACTTTGAATCCAGACATATTTCACCTCTTTCAGATGGATTGTTATGAAGCATATTCAATTGAAAATGAAAGTAATCATGTCTATTATATTCAAACAAATAGCTGTAAACCGTTTGCCACACTAATCACATCTTATTTTATTCAGAGCAAAGTCTCTTGTTGGCTATTTCTTTCCTTTAAGATTTGATATAATTATTATCGAATTTTCATTTGAAGACTTTTATTATTCCCTGTCTGAAAATGAACAATAGATGCTGCCCTACCGCTTACAAAGTCTGTTCAGTAGAAGAATAAAAGAGTAGAATTTTCAATGGTCAATCAGCAAAGAAGTACATTAATCATTATCTTACATTGCATTTTGTGTTTTGTGCATGAAACATGGTTCTGAAGGACTTGAAAATGTCTACCTAAAACATTTCTCTCCTAATTATCCACATATTTACAGGGTTACTCTCAAACATGAAAAAAACAAGCATAAAATAGAATCCAGAAAAAGGATCTTGCTTTGATCACATACTATATGCCTCGAAGAGTCTTGCCTGAAAGTCTTTGATGTGAATCAGCTCATGAAAGTTATGTCCAATTTGCCTGGGGGTACCCTCAACTTTGCACTCTTTAATCATGAAATCCATGTCAGGTGTGTGGGGAAAATGATCCATTTATGGTTTATGTTTAACTTTTATTTAGTTCTTCTTAGAATCCTTGTGTTAGGGAAATCTTTCTGGCGTTAAAGTGCAAAGCAGTTTGTTGCCTCGAAATATAACTATTATACAAACATTGGAAGTTGTGAAATATATAACAGATGACCTAGACAGGATGGGAGGAAAAGCCAAAACAGTTGAGTTAATACCTGTCACACCTGGGGGAAATGTTGGTGTTTTTGGTCTTGTCTCCATGTTGTCTTGTCATTTCCTGTTTTATTTTGAAAGATGCATCCCCCTGTTTCAGGTCACTTGCACTTCCTGTTGTGTTCCCAGTCTGATTGTCTCCTTGATTACCTATTGTCTGCACCTGGGGATCCCTTCCCTCATGTGTTTAAATAGTCCTCGTCTCCCCTTGTCCCGTGCCGGTGTATTGCATTTCATTACCACAGTGCCTCTCGACCACAGTTATTTCTTGTCATAGTTAAACCTTGCCTCCTGCGTTTTTGCCTCTATTGAGTGCTTTTCTGTTTTCCTCCTAGATGATCATTCCTAGTGAGTATTTCTTTGTTACTTTTTACCTTGCCCATAGTCTTGTTTATTGTTTTGATACTTTGTTCACAGCTTTGTCTTCCTCATTAGAGTGATTCTATTTTGATACTTTGTTCATAGTCTTGTTTATTATTTTGGTACTTTGTCTCCACTCGTTGAGTGCGATTTTTGTTCAATAAACCTTTGGAATTAACCACCTCTCTGCGCCTGAGTCCTCCCTAAACCCCATCCCTCTTGACAATACCCTCATAAACATTGGGATTGCCGCACCTAATTACCATAAGACGGATGGAACAGTAAGGTCATTCATATCCCCGTTTTAGTCGTACAACCACTTCTGCTTCAGGGAATTCTAAGCTGATTTGTAAGTCCTTTAGTTCAACAATCTACACCAAAATTAAGTATGTCAACTTTGTCAGTAGATATAATCAATGTTCATGTATTTGTAATCCACTGTAAATAAATTCTAATGAGTTTCCCTGTTGGTAGTCAGTTTGTGGCCTTGTACAGATTGAAATCATTACCACCCTGCAAATAATTTAAATCAATGTAGTTTAGTTTGGGGGTGGCCCTGTGGTGTGGTGGTTAGCAACATATCCTCATAGCAAGAGGGTTATGGGTTCGAGTCCCTAGGGAAACCAGGATCTTTCTTTGTGGAGTTTGCATGTTCTCCCTGTGTCTGTATAGGTTCTCTCCGGGTACTCCGGCTTCCTCCCACCGTGCAATAACCTGCAAGTTAGGTTGATTGGACATTCAAAATTGCCCTTAGGAGGAAGTGCGAGTGGTCATTCGTCCTTGTGTGTCTCTGTGTGCCCCTGTGATGGACTAGCGGACCTCTCGCCCATTGACCACTGGCTTAGGCTCCAGTCCCCCATTTAAGAATAAGTGGTTACGAAAATAAATGGATGGATAGTTTAGTTTGGCCTCACAGCAAGAGGTACCTGGTTCGAATCACTGGAGGCCCAGGTCCTACGTAGAGTTTGCATATTTCCTGTGTCCGCCAGCTGCAGAGGTTGGTGACCCTTGTGGCTGCTGACCCAGTGGTGACCACTGGTGTCTGCTGACCACAGTAGTGATCCTTGTGACCACAGTCCTTTTTGGCCACGTGAAACAGAGAAACAACTGCACTTTGTTTTACTGTCAAACCAGTTGCATCCTGTGATTAAGAACAATGTGTATTAATACCAAGGCTGCAATCATGTGTGCTACTTCTTTCATTAGAGAAGGTGAAGTCACAAGATGTGGTAGGGTGGAACCAAATAAAAGGAGAGGAGAGCAGGGAGAGAGCTCAGAGTAGGTTGGAGATTGTAGAGGCTCAGCTGCTCAGTATTCACTGTACTTACTGTGTCTGTGTCTATTTGTCCTCTTACAGCAGTGAGTTTAGAAGTGTTTAGGGGCATAACCCTGACACCTATCTTTAAATTATTTTTTAAATTATTAAATGGTAATAAAATAATTGTAAAGACATTCTTATGTGACTAGATGGGTCTTCCTATTGCAATATGGAAATATAACTAGAAAACCATGGCATTTACGAAAACATATTACCTTTTGTCCCTCTCTGAATTCAAAGGGCAGACCTAAGTGCTATCACAAAGAAAACAGCTTAGTAGCAGTGCATTTGTTTTCTCATTCAGAGAGAGAAGCACTTTGTCTTTCCAATCGTTACCTGTCTGTGAATCAGTTGTTCCATAATAGAGGGTGTAGAGAGGGAGGTGCTGTCTAGGGCTAAATTGCAATTAGTTGGCTTGCAAGTGAGGCCACAATAGTTAACATGGAATATTGGAATGCAAGGACCCCGTAATCGAGCTTTGGTCATGTAGAACAATGCATGAAATTAAATTGACATTAATGAATAATTGTATAATGAAAATGGACGAGTGTAGTTAATTGCATGTTACAGAGAGTGTAATGCCAAGATAACCCTGAGTCTAATACTATTGTTAGTCTGACTGCCAAGGCTCTCATTCTGGCTCCTCTCAGTGGGAAGTCATTAAAGGTAGGGAGTAGATAATGCCAGTGTGCTGAAACCCAGAGTAGCTACAATCTTGCAAAGACTTTATTTCGCAGGCTTTTTTCCTAAGTGGGCTATGCTGAAGTCATTTGTACACAGCCTGAATGAAATTAAAGGTCACCAGTGCTGGGCATCTATGTCTGGCTGAGCTTTTAGAGAAAGGCTTGCACACAACAGGAGCTATCACATGGTAGAACAGACGCCTTATGATTACTGAAAAGCATAGATATTTGCCAAAGAAGAAGATGATTTGAGTGATAGCTACTCTGACTAATTTATAAATGTAATCATAAAGAACCATTAATTTAATTTAAAAGTTATTCCTAAAATTGTATGTTTCCAGTGTGGTTCCATTTAATTTATTGTCTTAAAGAACAGCTATTGTTTCCTAGACATTGATCAAATCCAGCATGTGGAAATCCAATAATGTTTACTTACCTGCTGTCACACAGATTGGGGTGCAAAATAACAGTGGAAGTATATATATAGTGTGCTTTTAGTTTTAAAATGTGAATTATTCAACTTTCAAAACATTATTGATAAGCTACGTTAACAAAATTCCACCAAGAAAAGCAACCTTCCAACTGTGTCTAGGTGTGAAAATATTTCATTTAGCAAACTGCATAGATTTATAGATTTCTATGATAAACTTTCTGCCTAACATAGAATCAAGCTTCCTTCTTATCTCTATCTCCAGCCAACCTCAAGTTTAAAACAACTCTCCATTCTCTGTACTATGAAAGTGGAATATCTAAATTGATCTTGATTTGGCTTGGCTAGTCATAACACATTAATGTAAGATGTTACATGATTCACTTTATAGAGAAAATGGCTAATCAGCCAGGTCTTTGTCAAATGTTTAATTTCCAACAACTAAATCTGACATCTAATCTGCTTTCTTTAATTCTTTTATTCCTTTATGTCAGTTCTAATTTTCCATTTGTTACTGAATGTACCGTCAGTGGCTCTGTCAATACACAAATTAACTACTAACTAACAACAGTTTTGACATTATCACTTTTGGTAATACAGAAGGCTTTTTGATACATCTTTCTTGAAGTATTGTGCCTTCATTGTACTTTTGTATCATGCTTTAACCTTTATCGGTTGCATGGGTAGTTGAGAATTACACCTGTGAGAAAGCAGTGGTGGGCCGTCAGGGCCTGCAAGGCCTTCTCTGCAGGCCTAAGAAAATATCTGAATCACAGACTGATGTTAATTATATTTTGTCCATGAATACTTATTAAATATCTCTAAAGAGTCTGTCCACTTCCTTTCTTTCATAGCTTTTCCCCTGGTTGTGCTGCTTCCAGACATTAATTTTCATATAAAAGCATTTAACCTATCACATTTCAGCCTTCATTTGTTGCTAGGCATGGTCAAAGTCAAAGATGTCTGCCCGGAGGACTTTACAATCTGTTCTGCAGCCCCCCCCCCCCACAGAAAATACATGTCAAGTACACTGTTGCTTTAACCAATCAGATTTTAAGTTGGTGACACCAGGGCCTTCTTGAAGGCCTAAGGCAACGTCACCATATTCACACCCGCTGATTGGATAATCAGATAGCGTACGAGCTAAAGCTAGCAAACGAACCCAAATATAGTTGTTTTGGTGTAATAGCTATTTTATCACCCCACAATGGCTGAAGGAGGAGAAGAAATTTACTTGGTGGCATATTTCATGTCAGGGCCATTTTCAAGACAGACTTTTCAAGAATAGTAAGTGAGTGAAATGTTGTTTTTTTTGCGAGTTTATGAGGATATTATTGATGTTTTTTTGTTTGTTTTTTTTGGGGGGTGGGGGTCGCAGCTGTAGCTGCAGGAGTAGAAGACTTGTGCACCCCTGATGTTTATACTGTATTTTAGGCTTGTCCCGAGAGAAATTGTTCGCGCATGAGAAATTGCCAATCCAGACTCCAGATCAATTTTTTTTTAAAGTCAGATCCCACACGAGCATTAGCATCTCCTAACCCACAGGTGTTGGTCCTAACCATTAAGTTGTTATCAGAGTAAATCCCTGTTCAACATGAGTCTGACAACTAAGTAAGTAGCTAGATAACTTTCAAGTTTAATACAAAAAGCTGGATCGGGACATCCATACTGTATTTCTACATAATAAGATGATTTCTATAACCATAAAATTGTTATTGAGGGGTGAATTGATTCGGACGGAAACCTACTGAAGGCTTAGGTGTGAAAGGCACGGTCCGCCACTGTGAGAAAGAGACCAAATCTTTTATTTGTATAAGGACAAGCTGGCACTGCAGAAGAGTCACTTTAACTAACATTAATGTCCCAAAAGTTCAATTAGACAATGTGTGCAGGAAAAATTCCTTTTTGAATTTTTAAATATGTATTCAGCTTCCTGCTAGCTTTTACATGTATTTGATGTGATGTTTTATCCAACTGGCTCATTTCAGTTTAGGGCAAGCCCCAAAAGGGATCACTATAAACGGTCTGTGGCCAATCCGCCGAAAAGGCTGTTGTGACTATTTGAAAGTAGAATTGAAGGAAGTATTATATCTTTCGCAGGACCTGTTAAAAGCAGAGGAGGAGCAAACTGAGAAAACCATACCCTCCCTAAAACAATGTGAATATAGAGGTGCAAAATTAGCTATGGTACTGGAATTCCGCGCTCTTTTGACAGCTACATTTTGTCTGTGTCACGGTTTGACGCCTACCCTATGCCTCGGGTCGACGAACTCCTGGATCGCCTGGGCACGGCTCGATTTTTCACAACGCTGGCTTTGACCAAGGGCTACTGGCAGTTTCCCCTATCGCCAGAGTCCAAGGAAAAAACGGCCTTCTCCACTCCGTACGGGTTGTACCAATTCGTCACACTTCCGTTCGGGTTGTTCAGGGCCCCAGCCACGTTTCAGCGCCTCATGGACCGGGTGCTGCGGCCGCATGCTGCATATGCTGCCGCCTACCAGGATGATGTGATCATGCACAGCAACACCTGGGCGGAGCATATGCGGCAGGTGGCTGCGGTGCTCGAGTCCCTGAGGCAGGTGGGGCTCACGGCCAACCCGAAGAAGTGTGCGGTTGGACGGAGGGAGGTACGGTATCTGGGGTACCACTTGGGTGGCAGGCAGGTGCGTCCACAGGTGGACAAGACGGCGGCAATTGCGGCCTGCCCAAGACCCAAGACAAAAAAAGAGGTGCGGCGGTGTTTGGGGCTGGCCGGCTATTACCGGCGGTTTATTCCCAACTTCGCTGAGCTGACCAGCCCCTTGACCGACCTCACCCGAAAGGGTGCCTCAGATCCGGTCCAGTGGACGGCGCAGTGCCAGGTGTCGCTTGAGAGGGTGAAGCAGACCCTCTGTGGGGAGCCTCTTCTCCAAAATACACTCTTGTGGATTATTGTTGTCTGACCTGAAGAAAACCAAAACATGGCGACCCAAGCCAGTTTGCATACCGGGCAAACAGACCCACAGAGGACACCATCGCCATAGCTCTCTACTCTACACTGAACCACCTGGAGCAGCAACAGAGCTATTTCTGGATGCTCTTTGCGGATTACAGTTCTCCCTTTAACACATAATCCCAGACAGCCCTACTCCTGGTCAATGGACATCACATCCATCACCAAGAAGGGTTAACATCAGCTACACTTCCAGACAGTCCTCCGGAAGCACAACCTCAACTCGGACCTGCTGCTGACATGCTAACGTCCATCTATCGAAAACCTGCTGACATATTCTGCATCACTTTATGATTCGGCAGCTCCACTGCTGCTGACAGGGAGAGGGAGCAGAGAGTTGTCAAGGCAGTACAGAAGATCATTGGCTGCCCTCTCTCCTCCCTGATGGACATTTACACATCCCACTGCCTCAGCAGAACCAGGGCTATCTCAAAAGACAGCTCCCACCCTGGCTCTGTCCTCTATTCAAGCCCTCGTTCTCACCCCTCTCTTTCTGCAATGGAGCCACAGTCTTAAGTACCTGAATCTCCTCAGATGATCAACATCCATTATCTGTTAAGGTGCTGCCATGCCACAATGCGTGCAGTGGCTTACGCGGTAGCAGTGCACAAGTTGAGGATCATGCTGGCAGAATTGGTGACATCCTCAGCATGGTCAAATAAGTTGGGCTCTGAGGTCATCTTGTTTAGGTCATGGGCCACCAAAGCTATGTTGTTGACTGAGGCCTGGTAAGCAGACTGGTACCTGGCTGTGAGATGGTCTTTAGTTATTGGGAGGCATGTCGTCTGGTGGAAACGGGGACTGCGACAGGGGAACCGCCAATACCACCAATATATTGACTCATACTGTTATAAATGAGAATGCACTTTGACTCAGTCACCTTTGTACTGATCATCTCCCCAAGCCCATCTTCTGAGGGTTGGTGTCCACTTATTATAGATAAAACTTATAAAAGTCAGAATTACTTTTTGCTAGTCAACTAGAAAAAATTATTGTGCGCAGTGTTGTAGCAATGAATTTTGATCACATTTTTCATCTCACTCAAGTGCTGAACAAACTGGAATCTGTGATTAACAGCTTTAATTGGGATTCTAACGTGACAAATTTTAACAGCCTTGCAAAGTACCTAAGATTGATAAATCATCGGTCTGGGATCTGCCTCTTAAGTGAGTGTGCCTCGAGATTACTTTGTGATTTTACTAACTTTGAATATTTGCTATAAATCCTTTTCGCACCTCATGTTTGATGAACGAAGTTCATGTCCACTTAATGAACTGACTACTCTGCTCAGGTTTTGAAGCTTTGTTTTATTTTGTTTTGTGTGTGTGTAATTCTTCGTCAAGACCTAAAAGGCTGGAGGTCACAACTGCTGAGCCAGTGTTAATCAGATGTCTGCACAAAATTATGGAGAAATTATGTCCAGGTCCAGAATTAATTTTACAAGTCAAGTTTTGGGGTATGTAAGTTTCACATAATTCAGTTAATTTGTGAAACTGACCAGTTAATCATGAAAATGACATAATTGCTTTATTATTGAAGATATTCCCAAACCTCTCAGGAAGCTGAAATTTAGTGAGATAGCTATGATAGAGCGACATTAACCTGTTTTATGTCGCTATATCAAAGAATGTGTTAAGGCTCGACAAGAACCGAACCCCTGTAGCAAAAAAAAACAAAAACAAAGTGTAACGTTCCTGGCACTGGAGCTGGCTCCAACCTCCATTCGGCACTCCTGATCAGTATCCACACCCCGCATTCAACCTTCATTGTTTCGACCTGACTCCACCTGCACTTAAGCTCCGTCTCAGCCAGTCTCCAGTGCTAGAACGTCTCAAGCCACCCGGTAAGAACTTCCAGCGATTTCCAAGTATTCTGCCTGCCTGTTACCCGACCTGTCTCTGCCCTTGATTTCCGACCCTGCCTGCCCGTGACTACGAACCTGCCTGCCCCGCTTGGACTGCCGCACTTGGATTTGACTCTGGACCTGGACCTCCTTTTGGATTACCCCTGGTACCTTTGCTGGATTATTGGCTTTCCTGTTACCGGACCCGGATTCCCCTGACCACGCCCCCGGAATTCCCCGCAATAAAATCTGCTTAACTGACTGTCCGTCTCTGGGTGTCTTTGGGTCCAGTTCAGATCGTTACACAAGGAGGGAACATCTGGCAGTCTTTTGAGGTGGCACGCCATTGTTTATTCTCCCAGATGTAGGGATGGAAAACAAACAAAACACAGGATAATGGCAGGATGCGGAGAGCTTGGGGCTAGGGAGCCTAGAAAGGCATGCTGGGGTCGTTCCTTGGAGGAAAAAAAGGATGAGGCAAAAAACAGTTAAACACTGCATGCGGGAAAAGATACACATGCAAAATTGCAGTCGTAAGAACTTGGCTTGAGGTTACTCAACGGGTTGTACGTCAGAGAACTGACTGAAGATCCCAGCGTCCTTAAGTAGGCTCCCCAGGTAACTAACTACAGGCGTGCTGCATTGGAAAGTTGTTAGTTGGACACACCTACGACTGTGTCCCTGAAGTAGGTCTTCTGGCTCTCTGCCCAACAATGGAATGATTGTTTGTTGAGGAAGATTTCGAGACCAAATACAATATTCTGTGCAATTGTTACTTAGTGAAATACAACTTTTCTCTTCCCAAGTTGCAGCTTCTGAGCTATAAGTATACAAATGATATTTGTTAAATATTTAAGTCCCCTTTCTTACAACTCACTTTTTCATCCATTCATCCATCCATCCATTATCAATACCGCTTATTCCCTGATGGGGTCGCAGGGGGAACTGGAGCCTATCCCAGTGGTCAACGGGTGAGAGGCAGGGTACACCCTGGACAGTCCGCTCACTTTTTCAAGTGTAAAAATATTGTTAGAAATAAGCTGTACCATAATTACAAACTTTAGTTTTGTTTGGTAAGAATTATAGATGGATATCTCCCCCGATGTCTGAAATTCCATTGTGAAATGTAAGTATTGCTTCCATTATTAATTGTCCAAAGCCAGATGATTTATTTTAGTCCTGCAGGAGGACTATTCATTTTCTGCATGATTTTACCTGTGGGCGGCAACAACACTGTTTTGCATATAAGCATTTGCTAAATGAAACAAAAAAAAAAGACACATAAGAAGTCCTAAGAGATACAACAGCTAATTTTTTGCTTTGGTCAAACATATACAAAAATTTGATTCATTAAAGGTATTTGGCATGCATTCAAAAGTGAAATATATATTGAACAGTATTTGATTATTTTCTTTGTTCAGACTTGTAACAGCTGGAGAAAAGAAAAACTTGATTTCATATGCACCTAGAGACATGTAGAGTTGTTTAATCATTAGCATGCTTTAACTTGGTTCAGTTCTCTGTCCCAAACTGCACCTGCACCGCTATAAACATGCAACCTTGCCCAACTGCACCAGTGTTACACTGGCAGTTTACATTCCAAAGAAACAGTGGAGAGTGACAGGACTGTGTGCGCAATACAAACTGTTGACATTCAGGCAAGTCTGGGTATGCCTTGACTGGAGACAGCCAGCTAAGTTCAAGCTTTGCTTTGAAAAATCCATTGAATCTCAGCACTTAAAGGAATGCACAGGTGCAGACAACCCCAGACTTGATCAATCTGACACTTATCAAGTTCCCCATGCAACAAAAGAAATGAGTCCATTGAGTTGTTTTTCTTCCAAGACTATCACACCCTGATAAATCGATTTATCTGCTCATTTATCTTACAGCTGGTATTTTATGTAATCACATCTATACTCTAATTAGCTCATTATAGTCATCCAGTACCATATTAATCTGTATGTATATAGATGGATTTATAAACATTTGCATTTATAGATGGATAGGTGTTGCTGCTCTTGATTGTCAGCGTCTGTGTGGGGCAACTGATATCAGGGTCACCTTTTTATATAGAATATATCTTTAGAATTGTATTTATTTAGCTGTTGTTGATATTCAAACAGGAGTGAATCTATTAAAACCTTAATTTACAGAATATTTGATCAGAGGACTGCTTGGCCCACTTGAAGATTTTAATTGACAAAGTTATGTAAAATAGGCAATTGAGATCCACTACGTATTTGACTAAGGGAAAATATAGTGATTTAAAGAAACTGGTAAAGAGTGTTGCCTCTTAGCAGTATAATCCTAAATTGAACATGTGCTTATATGAAATATACTAGACACATTGGAGCTTAGAAGACATTTTGCATTTCTATTTCGCCACCAAAAAGGGGAGGCAAATTAATTAACACATCTTTGCAGCCTATGAAGACAGGTGGCAATAATCCTGACAAGAGACAGATCTGAAGCCCTTCATACAAAACCAGTTTCAACTGCACTCAATTTTTCAAAAGCTCATCAGGGTGAGGAACACGAGAGTTGAACCCACGTGGCTGCAGAATTTGTTTCTCTCTGATTGCCTTGTCAGGATATCTTATCAGATGGCAGATGACCAAAACCCCACCCTTCTCAGACAAAGTCCCTCTTTCTGTGTATCTGACATACAAACTGCTTCACACAATGCAGGCTTTTTTTTTCAACTCACACACACCACCTTTCACTTTCCTAAGTAGACATGCCCCTACAATTGACTATTTACCCAAATGCTTTTGATTCCGTCAAAGCACATATGAATTTTAGGATATCAGGGTAAATTTATTTCAGAAATAGAACATTACAGGCAGATAGCGTAAGACAAAAGCAGGTTGTTTCTTCTTGGCAGACATAACAAGCATCTTGGCAACAACATGAATGAGCCAGCTAATTTTGTATTAATTTATCTGACATCATAATCTTGTGAAAGGTTGTTTCTGGCAGATATGTGTTTGTTGGTTACATGAAACCATTATATACAAGTAACTCCAAAGGCATGGGAACATTTTTATTCTTCTGGCATTGGAAACTGGGATTTAGCAGAATCTTTATTTTTATAAGGAAAAGTATAATACAATATCTTTATTTTCCGATTTAATAAACCTACACTTGTCAGATAGCTAAATGTCTGCATTGGTGCTTAAATTAAACTATACACCAATTTTAACAGTTACATGATAAATGTATTTGAGGACTGGACATCTGGTTTCAAATCTAAAATGCATAAGTGGAGCGCTGAATTCCCAAAATCCAGCCCTGCTAACATAACAGTGCTGTCTCCCACACATCTACATAGGGGGAATTTAATCTAACCTTACCTGTGGCCTTAAAATATAATAACTTTGTTCATTAACTGAAATCAACTACACAACTGACTATAAGTTGGTGTCGTCAGCATGTATTGTCTTTAAACATACCTATGCACTCTCATTCCAGCCTATTGGGAAGTCATATAAGCATAGTTTAGGGCTTTGGACTTGTTGAACAGTCACGCTGTAACTGCTTATATTTATATAACATTGTTGTTTGTGAATGTGCCCCATTTACTCAGCCTAGTATCTACGATGTGCGGTCTCAAAAAGTCAAGGGATGTGTTACATTAAAATGAACATGAAACGGCTGCAGCACAAACTCAATAGAGGTCTCTGGTTCAGACAATTTATCTTAGTTATTGTCAGGTACAATGAGATTGTTTCTCTGGGTAAGAAGGACCCCACTCCATTTGCAGTAATACAATCACGAGCGCATTATGCTAACACTACTGTCCGTTGGCAATTAATATACAATGATGCACTGAACTTACATTAATGTAACTGAGCATGTTGCAGTTCTTTAGATCCAATCTTCTTTGGTTGCCCGAGTGTATTCTCCTCAAGAGACCTGCCCTGTCTGTCAAGCCCCTAAGGGCATTCATTCCCAAGCAGTCCCACAAGTGACTTAAAAGAGAGAAAGCTCACTAAACTGCAGGTTTCAGAATAGGAATCACTCCTTAATTGAAAACCTTTTTTTCTTTTGTTTTTTGCAAGGAGAAGATATAATGGCGAATTAAATTCTCAGAGATTAAATCATGGAGATATTATTTTGGCAGGAGAAATTATCTAGGACCTATACTGATCCAACTTTACTGCTTTATGAACAAACAAGAGCTGATTACAGTAATTTTTACATTTGTTTATGTAAATCTTTTCTAATTGTCTTACCACTTCTTAACAACTTTTATTCAGTCAGTTAAACACAGAAATTAAATAACCTCCACATTCCTCCCAAGTTTGAATCATGTCACGTAGAGGCGGGGGGAAAAGGCTTCTTTGGTTGTAAAAAGATTCATTGATTGTTCTTGAAATATAAATGATAAAATTGCACAATGATAAGCAACATCCAGGATTTCAGCATCAATTTGTGATAAGAAACTGGCTGATTTGCATTCTGGACATGTTTTTTCACTATCCTGACAACTAAAATGACAATCGTTACTTTATATGCAATCATTTATATGTATGGCACTGTGATGTGACGGTTAGCACCACTGCCTCACAGCAAAAGGGTTCCCTGTTCCAATCCCCGGAGGACCAGGACCATTTGGTGTGGAGTTTGCATGTTCTACCTGTGTCTTTGTGGGTTTTCTCCGGGTACTCTGGCGTTAATTGGACACTCCAAATGTCCCCTAGATATGAATATGAGTATATGTGTTACTTTGTCTCCGAGTAGCCTGTCCATGGCGAACCCGGGCTCTTGCCCCTTGTCACCTGTGATATGCTCCACCCCGTCCGCAACCCTGTTAGTAATGAGTGGTATAGAAAATAGATGGATATATTAATATAAAGTAATGTATTAATAAAAAGGCATAGTTAATGAACTTGTTAAATTATGAGCTAAGAGTCAGTATCAGTATTTTTTTAAATAATCACTGTCAGCAAGTGGCATGTGTTCTCATTGAAGATAAACTTCATCACTTTAAAGAAATTGATATTTTCATTAATCTATATATGGATTTATGGAGTTACATAACTGTCAAAAGATTTATATTTGTAGAATTGTAGTTGTATTTGTTTGTACCAATTCTTCTATAGTATCAGGAATATTGAAATGGGAGGATGTTTCGTTTAATGGATTCAGGGTTAAATTATCCCACCAGTGACGTAATTTAAATACTTTTCTTCTCGTAGCCAGAAACTTGATGTCATGTCCACAGCACGTCAAAATGTGTTGTTGTAAAGATAAAAGTTGTATTCACAATGCTTTTCGCTCACAGGTTTGAGATTTCCACTAACACAAAGGCAATCCTAACCCGCACGATTTCTCAGATCTTTGTGTATGAGAGCACAATTTTGTGTTCAACATTACAAAACTTTTGTAACGTAAACAGTTATATAACATATATAGAAAGCTATGCAATTATGAGTTTGGAATCTTGAAAGCTTAGGTCAGATATTTCATTGACATGTAGTCATGGTCTGTCGTGTAAAAATTGTGTATATCTAGATTTAGCCATGAAACAAGAAATAATAGAATTCTTACAATTCCTGTTATTTGGGACTTGAATTTTACACAAGGACAATATTCAATTTACATTTTAACCAACACAAAGACTGAAGACAAGCAGTAGTTTTTTTTAAAACATTTTAATCAACAGTATTTTTGTTCACTTGTTCACTTTCATTATTGCAGTATTGCTTGGACGTGTGCTAAACAGGATGGCAGTAATAATAGGTGAATAAATTGTAAATGTATTTCACCAGTGTGCAAAGTAATTTATTGAATGTATTTTCAACAGAAATACGCCCACAAGACAATTCCTGCACAACCAGGATTCAAAATCTTAGAG
The DNA here is from genome assembly GCA_907169785.1 of Menidia menidia. NCBI lineage: Eukaryota > Metazoa > Chordata > Actinopteri > Atheriniformes > Atherinopsidae > Menidia > Menidia menidia. The sequence goes on from CAJRST010000002.1 coordinate 3,692,353, forward strand.
GAAAACATGATTAGGTTTGTCTCTCAAAGTAAAGATTTTGAAACTCAACGAGAGCTTCTGTTTGCTATCAAGGAAATGGAACCTGGTGGCCTAAATGGTATGTTTTCAGCTCTTTTTTTGTGACAAAAAAAAGAGCTGTCCTGAGTGTCCCATTGTTCTACACAAACACAAACACAAACACAAACATATATATATATGAGGAAACGTAAATTAGGCTTCTGTTTATTGGGTACACTGTCATTTCATGCACACTTGATCATAAAATCAAAATATAGTGGAAATCCCAAAACTGGCGTAAGATTCAATTCAATTCAATTTTATTTATATAGCGCCACATCACAACAACAGTTGTCTCACAGCGCTTTCCAAACAGAGCAGGTCAGACCCTAATCTGAAGTTGATTACAGAAACCCAACAATTCCCACCATGAGCAAGCACTAGGCGACACAGGCAAGGAAAAACTTCCTTTTAACAGGCAGAAACCTCGAGCAGAACCACGGCTCAGGGTGGGCGGCCATCTGCCTCAGCCGGTTGGGGGTGAGGGAGAGAGAGGGCAAGAGAGAGAGGGCGAGAGAAGTACAGAGGGAGCAGAGAGAGGCAGCCAACACAGCAACACATAGACTAGATGAAAAATGGCAATGATATTAATACTAATGATTATGGTAGAAGTTATGACAGAAATAACACTATGCAGAGTAGTAATAGAGCAGGAACACGGGGGCAGCAGGAAACTCGCAATCACAGATCCAGACTCCACAGCTCTAGGAACACCTGCAAGAAGTGATAGGAGGAGACTCCCAACCACAGATCCAGACCCCACAGCTCCAGAACCAGGTTGTGAGTTGTGACCAGAATGAGGTTGCACCGGGAGGGAGAGAGAGAAAGGAGAGGGCAGCTCGGTGCATCATGATGCATCCCCCAGCGGTCTAGGCCTATAGCAGCACAACTAGGGGTGGACTTACCCTAACTATAAGCTCTAGTTATATGCAAGGTATAACTTAAAAGTCAACAAGTAATACATTAACTACTGGTTAAAAAATCACAGTCTGTTTATACATCCGATGTTTTATGATCATGACCTTTAAACACTATACCAATACATCTAAAGAGGAGGGAAGCAGCCCATTGGGAATATTTGAATCCATAGATTCTGTAAGTAGGACACAATTTATTCAAACACAATCATTATTAATAACTAGATAGTCAACCCTAATGCATTTTCTGTATATTTTCCACTTTGGATCTCTGACTCCTGAAGTACAAGCATACATGACTCGTACTTCATAATTAATGGAACCAAGGACACACAATTGTGTTGCATATAATATAAATTTCACACATTCTTTGTTATATAATACCTGTTGCTGAAGGACAAAAAACATTATGTAAAAGATACCAGCTGCTGCAGATGCACTGCTACTGAAGAAAAATATGACCATAGGTACATCACAGAGTGTGTAATTTAATTCTGACTATTTTGTTTTCTCACACTTTGTACTGCACAGGCAACATATTCAGCTATAACAATTGCATGTACATGGAACATACTAACATGAATTTAAACCATACATTGAAAAAATGTCACAACTCCTTCTAGGGTAGTTTTATCAGTTAACCAATTAGGAACTTCAGAAAAATGTGATTTGACACCATGGGAACACATGTAGTTCCCATGGTGTCAGCTTAAAGCTATGCCGTGAGCTGATAATAATAATTTTGGTTCATACATTTCCAAAGTTACTTCTGCAAATAAAAAATATACAAAAAAGACATCAATCATATTTCAAGCAAAGCTGCTGATGTGACACTAAATATCAATTTAGCACCACAGTCACTGAAATCAGTCAACTGTAGATAGCTCACTAATCAGTTTCCTGTCTAATTCTTTTGAAGTCTGGTGCATTTTAACCTGATTAACAATTAAAAGGGAGACAAGTATAATATGCAGCTTAGTGAGAAGGACATGGTAAGACCATAGAAAGCAATAAAATAAGTATTTGCAGGTCTAACTTTTGACCCTTTTTTGGAATGCAGAAAAACATACTGTTGAATAATGGTTATGCTCTTTTTTTGCACTTGAATTCTTTTTTGTTTCAGGAAGATAAAGAAAATGGCACACCCAGGGTGTACATTTATCAAAATGGTTTATACTCTTCTTAATTGTCGTCAGATTTTGGTCATAAGAATAACCAATGTGTAAGGTTGATAAATAAAAAGTACATTGTCCACAACTATTAAGGTGTCCAATCAACATTGTTTAGGTTCTGCATAGCATGTTTCCATTCACAGAGGCAGTCCTGCACATTTAGCAGAAAACAGATCTGTAAATATCCATAATAAATCGAGCGAATCACTATGACAGTGGTAGTTTTCCCACTAAGTCTAGTATTCGTTATTACTATTTCTTCACACCAACATATAAAAAACTTGTTTGCATGATGTGAATGGAATATATCAATTATGTTTGGTGTATGTTTAGTCTCATCAACCTTATGCGGTTGCAAAGAGTGTTTGGAATGGTAATCCAAAAATTAATCAATTTCATGTGTCTGCAACACTCCTTTACTCTAAGTATAAAGAATCTGACAAAGAGTGAAAACAACATCTCAGTAATTTAGCTAGAGTGACTAAAATCAAAGGAGGCAATAGTTCAGGGTCTGAGTACAATTAATTGTATCAGTTCTTTAGAACCTACTGACATAGCTCACTTGTAAAGGCACAAGTCCAGACAGAAAGGGCAGTGTAATGAAGATGGATGCATTCTGTTATCAAACAGCCACTTAGTGGGCCCTGATGTAACCTTACACTTTGAGGAGAGCTCAGTTGCACAAATAATCTAATTAATGAATAGCAGCCATGAAAGAGGACATGGCAAGTGCATATTTGCAGATGAATTCCAGACACTAATCAAACACTGTTTAAGTGGTTCGGTTTGTCTCTAGTGCAAGGCAATATTTACTGTGGTGTTAGGCCAGTGTTTGCATGCTGGCTTAATGATGGCATTCATCTTTTAGTCTTGTCATACATGTGTTAGTGCATTGGCTTTTATTCCTGTTACAACAGAAGACTGAAAGCAAAGATGTGTTGGGAAATTTCATTAGAGTGAATTCATTAAAACATGTTTTTTTTTGTCAAGGGGTCACACCAACCACTTTGGGCCAGTAGTGCAATATATTTGGCTTCTTGAAGCTGGGGAGGTTCTCTATATTTTAAATGCATTTAGAACAGCAGTGCACCAGATTGTTTAAGCAGAGCAGTGAATTGTTGTAAAGTCAATGAAAACTATATTGTTAAGTGAGTCTAAGGTTCAGACTCTCATCTTAAAGAGGTGGGAAGGAATGTCAGTGACTGAAATAACCAAGTTTTGAGCACCCTGTTCTATGTCAGTAATTTTTGGTCAAGGATCAGGACAAAATTAGGTGTCTAATATTTTGACGTGGCTTAATGTACTTTGTCTTTGGCTTAGGTGTAAAATTCAATGTGAGCAAGTTTGAAAGGCTGAATCAACCAATCACAGCTATGTAGTCAGGATTAGTAAAGTTGGTGACTGGAAGGTGCAAACCAATATTACAAATTCTTAAACACTAAAACACTTTTACAAAGTACAGAATCAACAGGAAAGGGGATGTATCAATTCTGAGTCTGAAGCGTAGGTGATAATGAGAACACTCATTGTGAGCCCAGATGGACAGCAATCAGGTGGCATTTTGTTGCACACATATGAGTAGATTAACATAGTTTTGTTTTTCGTGTAGTCTGACTTTGGAATTTTAACTGAATTCCCCTCCAACCTGGTTACTGGCCAACCATTTCTATTATCACTTCCGAGTCAACGTTGGTGGCAGCATTTTTCAAATTGTATTGATCCACAATTTTTCACAGTCTTTTATTTGACTTCACTGACACTTTATCTTAGAAAAAACAACATTCAGGTCAGTAATTTTAGTATATATTTAGCCAAATATCCCCAAATATTTACACACTAATAAAAACCACTCTTGTCTGTATTTAGTAATCAGGTCAAACAATAGATTAAAGCTATTTGATATTCCACCACTATGAAAGCTGTTAAGACCTTTGGCTATTCTGCTTTCTTTAACACATTCATAAAATATGTTATTCTGAAACATAGCCTCTGAATGTTTTAGACCCCGTTATTGCCCTGTTTTCTATTTATCTGTACTGAATAACATATGTTGCTAAAGATATTCAAAAGAAAAAAGACTAAATCAACCGGAAAGTTTTTTTTATTGTACTTTACCATTTTTATGTTGGTATTGATTTTTTGTACATACACCTTTGTTCTGAAACCTTGGCTATTTCCAAAGGGATCAATAAAGTTATTCTACCCACTCCAACATTGATGCGGAACTGATAACAGCGTTTATAGTGACTCTAAATGGGAGGGAAATGAGTTATGCTGAAATTCTAAAGACCGACCACACAAAAAACAAAACCGTGTTAATCTACTTATATGTGTATCCATCTTGAGAGACTGTGAGCGCTTCCGTTATCGCCTCGGAATTGGCCTTTTCCCTCTCCAATTGTTCTCCTAAGTGTTATTTTCTCTCATGCTTTGTAAAAAAATTTTGGGACTTGATAATTTGTTTCGTGAAATGTTCACTTGTTTTCCTAAATGTAAATTTGTTTCATGCTTTATAAAAGCTTTCAGAATATTTTATGTTGGTTTGCACTTCCTGGCCACTGTAATAAAGCCCTCCTTATCTAGAAAAACATAGAGGTATATTCAGCTTTCATAACAAGAAACATAAAAAGAAAAGAAAAAACATACAGACAATAGAAATGCAAATAAAGCAGCTATCAAGTTGTATAGATTGTATAGATTTTCCTTTTATTCTAAATAAAACTTCCATTACTGAAAGTTATAGGATCTGCTTTGTAAAAAATTATACCGTCAATTCAAACACTTCAGCTTCACCTGACTGGTTGTAACAAAATCAAAAACCTTTCCATCCAGATATCCCCCTTTGATGGTGAAAGAAGCACTGTCTCTACTCGGTATGACCAATGTGTTCAGGTTGTTTAGATTAAGATGGAATTGTTGGAATTAAGATCAGCTGACAAGTCTCTGGCTCATCAAACTGGCTCAGTGGGTAAAGCAGTTTTACCTGGCTAAGCTGAAAGTCTAATCAACTACGTGGACATGTACACATTGTTACATTATTACTGCATACCTTTGAATTGTTTCTGTTGCTTAAAATATTCTTCTCAAAATCAATCCTTTGAATTCACATGATTTTAACCCTGTATTTGGCCCTCTAACAAAATATGTCCTGTCCAACAGGATTTTGAGCAAAGTTTTAACCATAAAGTTACACAAAAGGTCTCAGATGCAAAAACTTCAGACATGCATGCATCAAATATAATATGCATAGGGTTAATGACTGCATGAGAACTGTTAACAAGTAATACAATAATCATACTGTAAGAGTCACGTCGGATCGCCGAGCAAGATGACTGCTCACCAAATTTGTCCACAAGACGCACCGAAAAATTTTACTTATCCGTCCATATCTCTCTGATAACTTTTCTTTTTTGAAGTCGTCAATAACCAGCCATAGTTTTATTTAATTTTCACCGTGAAATATAGCCTAGCACAATGTCATCCTTGAAATGTGCAAGGGCACAGGCACGCGTGGGAATCCTGCTGTGGACAGTGACATTAGCACTCCACAGAATACAAGCATGGAGAAGCTTTTGGGTGAAGTGACTAAAACGGGTACCACACTCAAAACAGTGTCAACAATCAAAGAAACGACAATGGAATTGAAAAACACTGTTAGCGTCATGCAAGTATGAATGCTGAGGGAAAAACCAGAATATCCAACGCCGAAGAACACTGTACAGCACTTGGCCCGCAACCGCAAACTACACAGTCAGCCAATTGATACGTTGTGGAGCCGCATAGAACATTTAGAGAACAGAAGCCGCTGTAATAATATTAGGTTAGGTTGTTAGGCTTGAGAGCAGCGAAGGGGACGACATAAAGGCATAGATTGAAAAGATCCTAAATGAGGGCCTAAAGATTGTCCTTGATGGTGAATTTAAAGTGGAGAGGGCGCATCTTTCTCCGGCCGCACGCCAAGATGAGGACCAACCCCCGAGAGTGCTCATGATCCAATTCTTGCGCTGCTCTGGAAGAGATAAAGTTCTCAAAGCGGCAAGGGAGAAGAACGGAGCAACTTAGAATGGGTGCAGACTTTTGTTTTTCCCAGACATGTTAAAAAGTCTGGCTGAGAAAAGAAAAGCCTTCACGCCGGCCAAACGATTGCTGCATGCAAAGTAGGTGAAATTCACACTCGCTTTCCCTGTGATACTGAAGTTTACCTGGAGGGGGAGAAAGCTACATTTTCAAGATGCTACGGAGGCAGAGAAGTTCATCCAGCAACGTGTAACGGGGATGGAAGTCGAGGAGGGAGACAATGATGGTGAACATTAATGCAGCAATGGTTATATGCCAACTACTGAGAGAAGGGTGGGGGCGGAGGGTTGGTGAGGCTTAAGCTAGGACACTAGTCTTTCTTTCTTTCTTTCTTTTTTTTCTTTCTTTGCACACTTGGACTCATTTTTAAGGAAGAGTCTCCATTTTCTAGGAGTCTCAAAAAGTGGGAATATGTTTTCACCTGTTTTTGATATAATTTTTATTATATCCTGAATGGCTAATAATTATTTTGTTAAGGTTGTATCCTGGAACATTAATGGATGTGGAAACCCAGTGGAAGAAGGTACTTTCATATCTCAAACTGTAACAAACAGACAACATTTATTCAAGAAACTCACTTAAAAGATGATGAGGCCGGAAAGTTTAAAAGAGATTAGGTGGGGCAAGCTTTCTTTAGCTCCTTTTCTACCAATAAAAATGGGGTTCTTATTCTGGTACACAAAAGGCTAAATTTTTCACTAGTCAGGGAATATGCAGATAGTAATGGTAGAATTATTTGTATTGACAATATCATAAACGGCATGAAACTAAAACTTTGTAATATGTATGCCCCCAACAAAGAAGAGCTATTTTTTCCCCATGAGGTTAATAATATTTTGGGGAATGCACACGGGCAGGTAGTTTTGGCAGGAGACTTTAACCAGGTTCTGGATGGTGCTTTAGATAAGAGTAGATTTGCTGTGCCTAAGGATAGAGCACCTATCCAGGTGTTAATGAAAGATAATGGTTTAATTGATATATGGCGTATGGTTAATCCAAGTAAATAATTTTCGTTCTACTTCCATTGCCACAAATCATAGTCGCATATAGATTTTATATTGATGTCTCATGGTCTAATCAATGCTGTCATCGACTGCAAAATTAATGCCATTTCTTTGTCGGATCATGCTCCCGTTGAACTTTGTGTTAAAATACATCCAGACAAATTCAAACGAGGTAGATGGAGGATGAATACCTCCATCCTTCAAAATTACATTTTTCAGAAGGAACTGGCAAAAGATTTGTCATCATTTTTTTAGATAAACATGGGTAGTACGGACAGTGTGGCTATGGTGTGGGAGGCTTCAAAGGCATACATCTGAGGCAAAATTATAGCACATACCTCTAGAATAAAAAAAGAACACACTAATACAGTTTATAAACTGGAGGCAGAATTAATCACAATGGAAAGAAAACTGGCAGAGCAATATTCTGATAGGTTGTTAAATGATATTTGTAAATGTAAATCTGAAATACAGGAAATATTCAATAGAAAGGCAGAATATGCCCTTTTTAGACTACAAACAACATTCTATTAGGCAGGAGAGGGGAGGGAAGCTATTTTCAAGAGAGCATAAAGAGGTAAATTCTGCGCAAGTAATTCTTACCATACGGAAAGATGGGGCGCATGTAATTCCTGCCATACGGAGAGATTGGGCACATCTCCCGCAGAAATTAATGAGGTCTTTAAAACTTTCTATGAGAAGCTATGTAGTTCAGAAGGTGAGCCAAGAAATCTATTACTGCAGAACCTTTTCCACAAAATAACTCTCCCAAGGTTGTCAGCCAAACAGGCATGTATTCTGGATAAACCAGTGTCCCAGGAAGAGGTGAAGAAGGCCATCCAATCTATGAAAGCAGGGAAGTCACCTGGAACCGACAGATTCCCTGTGGAATATTGTGAGTAGTACATTGATATCCTCACACCAGTCTTGACCGAAGTGTATGACGAGGCTTTGCTTACTGGTTCCCTCCCACCATCTCTGAATGAAGCGCTTATTTCTATATTTCCAAAGAAAGGCAGAGATCATACAGACCCTGCCAACTTCAGAGCTTTTAGTCTAATTAATGTTGATAGCAAAGGTGCTTGCTCTGAGACTAGAAACAGTATTGCTAGACCTAATACATCATGACCAGGTGGGTTTCTTACAAGGTAGATCTTCTACTGACAACCTAAGTAGACTGATGCACCTCATGTGGTTGAGCTCCTCCAGCACTGCGCCAGTGGAAGCCATGTCATTAGACGCGGAAAAGGTGTATGACAGGGTATCGTTGGAGTTCCTTTACTCAGCCTGGCAGAGTTTGGGTTTGGAACCGGTTTCATGAAATGGATTAAAGTATTGCACAGTGATCCAAAAGCTGCAGTTATGACTAATGGCGTGACCTCACCAGAGGGGGTCAGGGGTTCCCTCTTTCACCACTTTTGTTTACAATTTTCCTGGAACCTCTGGCAATAGCCATAAGAGCAAATCCCGCCATTAAAGGAGTACATGGAGGCTGAAGTGAGCATAAATTAATGTTACATGCTGATGACATTATTTTTCTGACTTGCGACCCACAAAACTCCCTACCTGTCCTAATGCATACTATCAGTGAATATTCCCAGATCTCAGGTTACAAAATCAACTGGACCGAGTCTGAAGCAATGCCAATATCCAAACATTGTCACCCACAAATATTTGCACAGTACAACTTTAGGTGGATTCCAAAAGGTATGGTATACCTGGGCATTGGGTTGTGCCCAGACCTTGGTGAGATTGTGGCTTTGAACTATGACACGCTACTTCAAAAAACCAAGACAAACATAGATAAATGGGGTAAGCTAAACCTTACCCTATGTGGTAAAATAAATGTTAAGATGGTGATTGCCCCCAGTTCAACTACATATCCATGATGCTTCCGCTTAGTATACCTGAAAATATATTTAAACAATATGACAATCTCATTAAGGAAGTCCTTTGGGCAGGGAAAAAGCCTAGGTTTAAACTGGGTAAACTATACGCACCCATGGATAAAGGCGGGCTGAGTTTGCCTAATGTTAGATTGTACAACTTGTCTTTTGAAATGGCCAAGATAGCTAAACACTGGATTGGAGATGCGTCCGACTTAAATTGGGTCAATATAGAACAGACTCTTGCCACACCATATTTCGCCACAAAGAGTTGCTATCCCAAAAGGTAACTGCCTTAGTGGAGGACAAAAATACAGTCGTCCAGCACTCTAAGTAAGTGTGGGCAAAGAACCACAAGCTACACAAACTCTCACATTACAAACAGCAGTATTCCTCTCTGTGGCTCAATCCCAAAATTAAAATAGGTAAACCATCTGTGTTTTGGAAGAAGTGGGCAGAAAATGGAATCCACACTATTGGTGATCTTTTCAGTGAGGGTATTATCAAATAATTTGCTGAACTTGTACAGGAGTATAATCTGCAAGAAAAGGGTGACTTCTGGAAGTACTTCCAGATTAAACACTGCATAATGAAAATAAATCTAACAACAAAAGAAGACAATGTAATTTTGCAGCTTCTGCAATTGCACTTAATCATAGGGCTTCAGTGTTTTACAATGAAACAGTTTGTTTGACCAGTAGCTCATGTGAAAACTTAAGATTGATCTGGCAAAGAGACCTTGGAAATATAGACAAGGACACTTGGGAATAAATATTGGCCGATAATGGTAAATGTATCAAAGAAGTACGGTGTAAATCTTTTCAATATAAAATTCTACATAGGTTCTACTGGACCCCATGCAGACTTTTTAGAATAGGATTGATAAATAGCAGTGGCGGACCATGCATTTCCCCCCCATGCCTTCAATAGTGCTCTGTCTGAATCAATTCACCCCTCAATAACTATTTTATGGTTGTAGAAATCGTATCGTACAGTATGGATGTCCCGATCCAGCTTTTTGTATTAAAGTTGAAAGTATTTATCTACTTATTTAGTTGTCAGATTCATGTTGAACAGGGATTGACTCTTGTAACAACTTAAAGTTTAGGACACAGACCTGTGGGTTAGGAGATGCTAATGCTCATGTGGGATCTGGAGTCTGGATCTGCGACCCCCCCCCCCAAAAAAAAAACCCATCAATAATATCCTCATAAACTCGCAATATTATTTACGAAAACAAGAATTTACTCACTTACTTTTCTTGAAACGCAACTATATTTCGGTTTGTTTGCTAGCTTTGCCGCTGATTGGATATCTGACTATCCAATCAGCGGGTGTGAATACAGTGACGTTGCCTAAGCCCTGCTAGAAGGCCCTGGTGTTACCAATTTAAAATTTGATTGGTTAAAGCAACAGTGTAATCGACATGTATTTTCTGTTGGGGGGGGGGGGGGCCTCCAGGGAGACATCTTTGACTTTGACCCTGCCTAGCCACAAATGATGGCTGAAATGTGATTGGTTAAATGCTTTTATATGAAAATGCATGTCTGGAAAGGTGGCGGACAGACTATTTAGAGATATTTAATAAGTTTCCATGGCCAAAATATAATTAACATCAGTCTGTGATTCAGATATTTTCTTAGGGCTGCAGAGAAGACCTTGTAGGCCCTGACGGCCCACCACTGAAAAATACCACTGATAAATTCCTGATGGCATCCCTCACTTCTGGTGTTCACCACCAGGTTTCCGCCACATCAGGCACCGACAGCCTTGCGACCGCAGCTCTGGGAAGCCGCCTCAGCAATGAAGACACAGGTAATGACCCATTCGGACTCAAGCTTCGCCCCCCTCCTCACCCAAGTGTCCAGGACATGCGGCCACAGATCAGATGATGCAACAACAAAGTCTGTCATTGAACTGCGGCCTAGTGAGTAGTGGTGCCAAGAGCTCTTATAGGATATCCTTATCCCTGAGCGAGAAGTTCTTTATGGAGAATACATAACAAAACTCTTCTCGGGTTCAAGATGGGGGGTCATTCCTCCCTGCCCGCACCCTCCCTGCCCACATGAGCATTGAAGTCCTCCAGCAGGACCAGGGAATGCTTGGGAGCAGCGCTCTAACTCAGGCTCCTTCCTCACCAGAGAAGTGACATTCCTTGTCCCAAGAGCCAGCTTCTGTAGCCAGCTTCTGACCCTACCAGTGGCTCAGAGCCCTAGACAACAGAGCTCCTTGGATCATTGGGACACTCAAACCTCTGCAGCATGATAAGTTGGTAACCCAGTAGAATTTCACAATCAAATGGTTTCACTGACTGAACAACTCCCTTGAGGGACATTGCATTTGTTGATGTTTAAACCAGAGTGACTTCTTATTCTCATACAATACCAGCTGCAGATGAGCTATCCATGGCAGTTGGTGGGTTTCCACTGGCTTGTACTGATCATCACTGTTAGTCTTCTCGGACTGGTTCCTTTTGTCGTTCAGTGCACGATAACAGCCTTTGCCAACCCTCCCCCTTCCATCTCAGAGGAAGATTTCTCCCTGATAATGCCCGAGGCAGCATGAGTTCAAGCCTCAGTAGTGCTAATCGCAACAACTATGTAAGAATATGGGTCAAAGCTGTGCCTGCAGTTTAAGTTATTACTTGTTTTATTTACTACGCGTGATACTGCAGTCAAAGACAATCAAACACGAGGACTGCACATAGCCGCTTTCATCGTGACTGTGAAGATAAAGAGAGGCGTCTTAAACTGGGAAAACCTATGCAACCGACATATGGCCTGCTCATCAAATAATTTAGATATTCCACTCTCTATATTTACTTTCATGTCTGTATTTTCTCAAATGGTTGTATGAGGTTTATTGACCATAACTTGATGTAAAATGCAAAAATCTTTCATGACTTTACAGATAACACTCTTTATACAGTCTACATTCATTCTTGCTTCATATGTTTCCAAGTACTAGTTTTTATTTGACTTTAAAAACAGCATTCATGTCATACAAACAATAATTTCTAAATAAATATTGTGTAATCCACATCACCCTCAACCTCTTTCAATAAGTTTTTCTTCCCATTTTAAGACAGCTACAGGTAAAGATGCCTCCGGTACTGTAAAATAATTTGCAAACGATTAGTGTGTTTCCAACATCTTTTATAAGCAACATACACTTTCTAATATGAAACCAACATATCGTAAATACTGTTATCAATGTTATCCATGGTTACCAATTAAAGTATGTTAACAGAAAATGCTAAACGTAGGTAGTCAACCAGCATTTTTTTTTTATTTGGCTACAATTACTCACTTTAGCATTGTATGCTATCACATGATCTGTGTAAATTACTGATTGTTTTACTTTCTTTTATAACTATATTTTGTGTTGAAGTCTCTGGCTGTGACCACAGACTAACTCATCTCTCCTTTACTTTCTCTCCTTTTCTTTCTCTGTTGCATCAGATCCATGTCTTTATGTCAACACAAACACGTACCATTTGTTACCACATTTCAATGTAATCTACATGAATTACGACCTGGCTTGTTTATACCCACAGGTAATTAGCCAATAGGACTTGATTATGTCCAACCCCCCTTTGAGGAGGCGGATCGAGCCAAGGAGATAATGTCCATCACACCCAGATCTCAGGGCTCTTTGCGGACTGAAACCCTGAGAGAGGTTTTTGTCTGTGAGGAGCCCAGCGCCGATATACTTTGCCTGTGGCCCAATAAATGTCATTGTTTATAATTTTGATCCACTCTGGTTTATTATCAGGTTTCCAACTAGAGAATCAGGTTAACAATTTGAAAGATTGATTCAAACCTCAAGGAGAGAAGTTTCATTATTGAATTTTTTTTTTTTAAAGAAATACAGTTTTTAAATAAACCGATGCTTATATCTAAACTAGCTCCCTGTAACTTACAATTAGATGTAAATATGATTTTGAGTCAAATTCCACGGAATTAAAACTTTTCTTATGCATGTGTCCTTCCTCCAGTATTTATCTTAAATAGCTGTTTGTAACTTAACAAGACCTATAACTCCCCCCCGCCATTAAACTGCCTTTGCAAGAAATGCAGAAATTCAACTGGTAATTAATATATATGGTGGCAGTGGTGCCGTGCTTCTTCATAATTTGGTTGTTAAAGCCCTTGTCCATGCTAATAATGAGTTGTAATTTTATGACAGGAAATTAGTTTGTTTACAGCATGTTCAGCAGCCTGAGATGTGCTGTTCACAGATTTGGGCCATGGGTATTTACACATTGTCTGAGTTGAAATAGGGTCAAATATGCTTTCATTAACATTTGTACACATTTCTGTGAATCAGTTGGAGTATATACTGAGGTTTTGGAGTTTTACTAATATGAAGGAAGATTTTCAATCATTACATATACATTTGTTAAAATATGATTTATATTACTCATGTACTTTTAAAAGTGCTCACGTTCACAGTTTTTGAGAGTTACAGTGGCAAATGGCCTAGTTTTAACAGTGACTGTTAGGTCAAACTCTCAGGTCATACAAATATCGTGACCATAGATTCTGAGACATCTTATCCTGGAGGTGACAGAGAACTGGGGAGATTCAGCCTTGCTAACTAAACTTGGCCTAGCTATTTGTATTCTGAGGTCAATAAATTGTAATACATGATTCCTTTGTAAACAGAGTGGGTCGGTACATCTTGAGTGATGCCAGTATTACTGCTGGGAAGTTTTGTGGGCATCCTTTTTAGGATTGGTGGTCTTTACAGACCAATACCCTGTGGGCACATCCCAAACAGCATCCCTGTACTGCCTGGGATGTGCCAACATCCTGCTGCCCCCTGTCAGTGTGTATCTCAATCACACTTCAGCCCTGGGGGTTCAGCTCTTGGAAGGAGTTACCCCAAAATTCCCCTCCCACATGTTTTGGCTACGGCTCTGCCTTTAAGTCTTAAAAATAAGAACATGCCCAGTGTTGTATAGTAACGAAGTAAAAATACTTCACTACTGTATTTAAGTATATTTTGGAATACTTAAACTTCTCTCGAGTATAAATTCAAAAAAAAAAATTTCACTTCACTATATTTCCGAACTTAATAGCATATTTTTACTCCGATAAATTTTTAATGTTGGTACAAAAAAAAAGCGAGAGAGAGAGAGAGAGAGAGAGAGAGATAAAAGCAAGTGTTTTGACCCCACCTACTGATTGACTGCAACAAAGTCGGGACTTGCCTGGGCTTGTTCATCACCACCAATAGGATACACCTGTTTCGCTTCTGGCATTAAACACAAAGCCATTCTCGCAATCAGCAGCAGGCACATGGAAGAGGACACGGAAACGACAGCTGCTGCAACAACGTCGAACTAAAGTGCAATAACAGTAGAATCTTTTTTCTATGGTGTGATGTACACTTAATTTCAGCACTGCCTTTTTTTTTGACATTTTAAGGTAGTTTTTACAAAAAAAACCTTTTCAGATGCCAAATAAGCTGCAGTTCCCTCCCAATTATTTTTCTTTTGTATAATGACCACTTGTGTGTGCCCCTATAGTTTGTGAAGTACAGTTCAATTCAAAATAATTTATATAGCGCCAAATCACAACAACAATTATCTCACAGCGCTTTCCAAACAGAGCAGGTAAGACCCTAATATGAGTTATTTACAAAAACCCAACAATTCCCAAGGAAGGCAAGGAAAAACTTAATTTTAAGAGACAGAAACCTCGAGCAGAACCAACGGTTCAGGGTGGGTAGCCATCTGCCTCGGCCGGTTGTGGGTGAGAGACAGAGAGGGCAAGAGAGAGAGGGGACGTAGCCTACACATCAACACGTAGACTGGATGAAAAATGGTAAAGGTATCAATAATAATGATAATGATAGCAGTAATAATAGCAATAAGACTATGAACAGTAACCATAACAATTTTTTATTCCTTTATGTTGGCCGCATTTTCTGGACCGACTATTAATTTTTAGAAAGGTTTACAAAAGGGGTTTCAAACTGGACTCCCTCTTCAGATGCCAGAGATATGCTTCATTTTTATATTTTTTTGTAATGATGGCAGTAACAGTAGCAACCTTACTTGAAGTAAAAACTGAAGGCTTACAAAAACTATGTATTTTCTGTCTAAACTTGGGGGATATACTAAGAAGCTGGTTCAGTAGTGAAGCTGGTTAAGTTAACCTTGTGGTATAGGTAAAGCATCTAATAGCAGAGATTAACTTTCAAGTGAAAAAAATGTATTACTTGAATTTGCTCGTTTTGTTTTTTATTGATTATATTATTGAGCAATTATTGTTTAAAAACATGTTTAAAAACTATATTTAGTACTTGTTGGTGCTGATACTGTTAGAATTGTGTATGGAGATTTATTGAGCAACTTATTGCAGCACTTGAACTTTTAAGCAATTCTGGCATTGCAACACTCCAAAATGAGGTTTGATTTCTTCAAACTGCAAGAGTAAAAAACAGTTAAAGCTTTGAAAACAGTAAAACAATGACATTTGAAAAAAAAACAACTAAAGAATCTAAGCAATAGGACAACACACAAGCAGCATTTGGTGAGAAGTCTAACAGATGCTTTATCCAAAGCGACTTACAAAAAGAGAGTTTGACATTCAACTGCAACACCAGTTACACACTTACCTTACCTTGAGTGCAATATGCTAGAGGAGGATTTAACATTAAGAATTTAACATTCAACTATGAAATAGATTACACAAGTACCATACTACATGCAATAATCATAATAATGAATTAAGTGCATTTAGAGCTTTCAGGACAAGAGATATTCTCGAAGAGCTAGGTCTTTAAGGATTTCTTGAAGGAGGAAAGTGAATTTGATGCTCTGATAGAGCTTGTGAGGTCATTCCACATGAGTGTAACCGCAGATGAGAAAAGTAAAATGCAATACAATGCAAACAAATAAGTACATAAAATAAAACCAAATGGGAAGATGGGCTGAAAATTGTCCAGACCTCCTCAGAAATGTTTCCAGGAGGCTATAAGAAAGCTACAGTCAGGACAGTACCAGTAGTTTCTGAGACAAATCTCTCCCAACATGTTCAGAATCATCTGAAAGCACCCCTTAGCTTTCATCTTTTTTCAGGATTTGCTGTAGTGTTGTTTTTGTGGCAGTGTGTCTCTAAAACCTGCAATGAATTGTTGAAAAAGTGCTCCTAACACAATTGTCTGTGTTACATTTATTGAAAGTAACAACATTCACTTTATTTTAGGATTCAGTGCCCCTCACACCTGAACAGGTTCGAAGACAGCTGACCAGACTCCACACCTGCAAAGCTGCAGGCCCCGATGGTGTATTTCCCAGGGTGCTTAAAGCTTGTGCCGCCCAGCTGTGTGGAGTCCTTAGTCTGGTCTTCAGCCTGAGCCTGCACCTCCAGAGAGTCCCCGTGCTGTGGAAGACGTCCTGCCTCGCCCCTGTGCCTAAGACGCCGCGTCCTAACGGCCCTCAGGACTACAGGCCGGTGGCACTGACGTCCCACATCATGAAGACCTTTGAGAGGCTAGTTCTGGAACAGCTAAGGCCTATGGTCAGACCCTTCATGGATCCACTACAGTTTGCCTACCAGCCCCGCCTGGGAGTTGAGGACAGTATCATCACCTGCTGAACAGAGTCTACACTCATCTGGACAAGCCGGCGAGCACTGTGAGGATCATGTTCTTTGATTTCTCCAGTGCTTTCAACACCATCCGTCCGGCTCTACTGGGTGAGAAGATGACGGCGATGCAGGTGGATTCCCCCATCGTGTCCTGGATTGTTGATTACCTGACGGGCAGTTGGTGGAGATTGGTGTGATCAAAGGGCCTGATCTGCCTGAGGCTACTGTGGTGCCATGCCAAAAGGCCTTGTTTGTGGAGGATCTCAAAGATGGTCCTAGTGTGGAGGAAGCGGTGAGTGACCGGGGGAGGACACCTCGCACACTCCCTAGCTATGACCCACTGTCTTCTGTGAGTTCAGAAGGACGAGATGGAGCTCGCTTGAAGGTGAGGTTGGCACGTCTCCAGATGGAGGCTGAGGAAAAAGCCCAGGACAGAAGAGCTCACCTGGAGCTTGAGATCAGGAGGCTGGAAATAGAGGCTGATAAAGCTATAAAACTGCGTAGACTTGAGCTGGAGGCCCAGACTCAAACATCTTCTGCCTCTATCACACCTGGTTCCACCACCATGTCTGCTATGCCATTCGACATCAGTAAGTGTATTTCTTTAGTACCTGCTTTCAGAGAATCTGGAGTTCACTCATACTTTGCAGCATTTGAACGCATTGCTGGTGCTTTGAAATGGCCTAGGGAAACCTGGCCGCTTTTGTTACAATGTAAGTTTTCTGGTAAAGCTCAAGAGGTGTTGGCAGCGCTCCCTTTAAAAGATAGTTTAGACTATGATCTCGTTAAAGCTGCTGTCTTGCAAGCTTATGAGTTGGTCCCAGAAGCTTATAGACAGAAGTTTCGACAGCAGAAGAAAACTGCTGGACAAACGCATGTTGAGTTTGCCAGAGAGAAAGGCATTCTCTTTGATAAGTGGTGTGCTGCATCTAAGGTCAACAATTATGACACTTTACGGGAGCTAATATTGTTGGAAGACTTTAAGAAGTGCATTCCTGATCGGGTGGTGTTGTATTTAAATGAACAGAAAGTGACCACTTTAGCATCTGCTGCTGTTCTTGCCGATGAGTATGTGCTTACCCACAAGTCATCCTTTGTTGCTAATGAAAAGTCACATGTTAGCTCTGTACCGCAGTCCCACATGGTTAAAACCACCATTCCAAAAGAAAGCCGTGAATGCTTTTACTGTCATAAACCTTTAAAACGCAAAACACAGCCAAATTCACAACAAACTAAAGGGGTTGGTTTTGTGAGAAAAGGACCCCGTACTAAGAGCACTGATTGTGGTGACAAATTACCTGATCCCTGTTTTGAACCATTCGTTTTTGATGGCTTGATCTCACTGACGGCTGAGCCCTCTGATTTAAAGTCAATACGCATCCTGAGAGACACTGGGGGTTCTCAGTCAATCATTCTCGCTAATGTCTTACCTTTCTCACATGAGAGTGCCTGTGGGTACAACACTGTTCTGAGGGGAATAGAGATGGGCTACGCTCCAAGACCAGTCCACAGAGTTTACATCAAATCAAAACTTGTCACAGGGTTTTTCCCAGTTGCTATCTGCCCAGATTTACCCATAGACGGTGTGGCTATGCTAATGGGCAATGACATTGCTGGAGGTTTAGTACTTCCCAGTCTGGAGGTTTTAGACAACCCATTAAATCAGACAACTCCAGACTCATCAGACCCTGGGCTGTACCCAGCCTGTGTGGTCACCCGTGCACAGGCACGTAAAGACACTGAGATTTCAATTTCTGATTCAGTTTTGATGTCTCCATTTTCCAGTGAGGATGATGCAGAAAGTAAAAGTAACAGCATGATGTTACTTCCAGATTTGGTGGAGCTGGAGGAGCCTGGTCCACTTTGGGAGAAAGCATCCATCCCTATGACCGGCCAACACTTGTCATCTGCTCAACAAGCTGATGAAACATTACAAAGATGTTTCAAGAATGTGGTAAGTGCTGATCAAGCCAATAAAGAGAAACAAGCTTACATTGTGGAACAAGGTGTTTTAATGCGTCAATGGTCTTCATCAGGTGCGGGAAGCTCAGACTGGGGTAATGTTAAACAGATTGTTATACCAACCACATATAGACAGAAAGTGCTATCTCTGGCTCATGAAAGCCAGTGGTCTGGTCACTTAGGTGTTACCAAAACATACCAACTTCTGTTAAAGCACTTTTTCTGGCCTGGTATGAAACGTGATGTTTCAAAGTTCTGTCGTAGTTGCCATGTGTGTCAAATTGCTGGTAAACCAAATCAGGTGATACCACCTGCTCCATTGTGTCCTATTCCGGTGATAGATCAACCATTTGACCATGTCATAGTAGACTGTGTTGGACCTTTACCCAGAACAAAGAGTGGAAATCAATATTTGCTCACAATTATGTGTGCTGCAACGCGATTCCCTGAAGCCATCCCTTTGAATAAGATTACAGCCAAAAATGTGGTTAAAGCTCTGACAAAGTTCTTTTCTGTGTTTGGTTTACCTAAAACTCTTCAAACAGATCAAGGAACAAATTTTCAGTCAAAGTTGTTCAAACAGGTAGCTAAGACCTTAAACATTAAGCATGTTGTGTCCTCTGCTTACCACCCAGAGTCCCAAGGTGCTTTAGAACGATGGCATCAGACCTTAAAGTCAATGCTACGTAAGTACTGTCTGGAAACTGATAAAAGTTGGGAAGAGGGGGTTCCATTTGTATTGTTTGCTGCTAGAGAGGCTGTTCAGGAGTCCCTGGGGTTCAGTCCAGCGGAACTAGTATTTGGTCACTCACCCCGTGGCCCTTTAAGAGCTTTAAAAGAAACTTTCTTGGTTCCTGCAAATGGTGCTAAGAAAAGTCTGAGAAAGTATGTGCAAGCCTTTCGGAAGCGCCTGTGTCAAGCTAATGCTCTAGCTAAGAAGCATTTAGCTGACTCTCAAAGAAAAATGAAGCAGCACTATGATAAAACCTCTGTCAAAAGAGTTTTTCATGTAGGAGATCAGGTTGTTGCGCTTCTACCTATTCCTGGCTCAGCTTTGTCTGCCAAATTTGATGGCCCTTATGAAATCCTAGAAAAAGTAGGGGAGAATGATTATGTCATTGGTACCCCAAACCGGCGGCGCAAAACTCGTGTTTGCCATGTGAACATGCTAAAGTTGTACCACTCTCGTCCTGCTTCAGAACCTAGTGGAGGGTGTTCTCCGGTGGCAGTCACAACTCAACTAGAAGTAGATGAGCTAAGTAATGCTGATGGCCTAAGAATGAATTATCCCATCTGTTCTAGTCCTCGCCTTACAAACTCAGAGATGCTAAAATCTCTACAGAGCCAGCTTGACCACTTATCCCCTGAACAGCAAAAGGATATAATGGTCCTCATTACTGAAAATAAATGCTTGTTCAATGATGTACCAACCCATACAACAGTTCTAGCCCATGACATAGATGTTCAAAATGCAAAACCCATCAAGCAGCATCCATATCGTGCTAATCCCACAAAACGCTCTTTAATGAAACAGGAAACTGAATATCTGCTGGAACATGGTCTAGCCAAACCTAGTCAAAGCCCCTGGAGCTCACTTTGTTTATTAGAAACCAAGTCGGATGGTTCACCACGCTTTATCACTGACTTTTGAAAGGTAAATTCTGTCACTGTACCTGACGCCTATCCGCTCCCCAGAATTGAAGACTGTGTGGACAATATTGGAGCTGCAACATATGTTACAAAGTTGGACCTTCTCAAGGGTTATTGGCAAGTCCCTTTGACTGAAAGGGCTTCCAAAATTTCAGCTTTTGTGACCCCAGATGACTTTTTGCAGTACACTGTCATGGCATTTGGCATGTGTAATGCTCCAGCTACTTTTCAGAGGCTGATAAATACAGTATTGCGTGGCATCTCCAACTGCAGTGCTTATTTAGATGATCTAGTGGTGTATACTGAAACCTGGCAGGAACATTTGCGAACACTGTATCAAATATTTCACAGTTTGGCCCAAGCTTCCTTGACCCTTAACCTTGCTAAGTGTGAGTTTGGCAAGGCTACTGTGACATATTTAGGCAGAGAGGTGGGGCAAGGCCAAGTCCGTCCCCTCAACGCTAAAGTTGTGGCAATTATGGATTACCCTACACCCAAAACTCGCCGTGAGCTGCGTAGATTTCTGGGCACGGTTGGCTGTTACCGGAATTTTTGCAGAAATTTCTCCTCGGTAGTTCAACCATTGACAAATCTACTTAGCCCAAAAACTGACTTTGTTTGGTCAGATGAGTTCCAAAATGCTTTTGAAAGTGCTAAGTTTCTTCTTTGCCACACACCAGTATTAGCTGCACCGGACCTGACCAGACCATTTAAGCTAGAGGTGGATGCCAGCGCTGTTGGGGCTGGTGCAGTGCTAATACAGGAAGATTTGCAGGGTTTAGATCATCCTGTTTGCTATTTCTCCCGCAAGTTCAACAAACATCAACTGAACTATTCCACCATTGAAAAAGAAACCTTGGCTCTATTATTGGCTCTTCAGCACTTCCATGTATACCTTGGGTCCGGTAGTTTGCCGATCGATGTTTTCACTGATCATAACCCTTTAGTTTTCCTTTCTCGCATGTATAACCACAATCATCGACTTATGCGGTGGGCTTTACGTCTACAAGAATACAACCTAAACATTCAACATAAAAAAGGAACAGAAAATGTTCTTGCAGATGGCCTTTCCAGGTCGTGAGTATGGTTTTTATTTATGTATGTGTATGTGACAGTTAGTATTTTGCGAAACTGGGTTTTGTAATTTAAGGGGGGGAGTGTTACGGCCCCTGGCCTCGTGAGGCTGTGCATGCTCCTTGTCTTTTGTCATGCAGGACCAGCTGATAACCCCTCTCCGGATTGGCTGCCTGGAAGCTGCAGGAGTCGCAACCATTGGATCAGCAGAGCATGGCAAGGCAATCAGATGCTGATGAGCCTCACCTGTACCTTTAAAAGGCTCCTGAAACAGTCCTTCAGGGGGACAGCTAGTAGGAAGAGGTTCTGTAAAGCTGTTCCCCTACCTCTCGTTTGCTACGGCTTTGTAGAAGTCTTGGAACTTGTGTTTGCTACAGATAGCACTGCGCATTCTTACCATTGGTTAGACAGTTTCTTTTGTTTCAATTGGTTATGTTGTACTGTGTTTTGGTTCTGTGAAACCCTCTTTTTGTAATAAATCTCCTCATTTATTTCATTCCTTTTCTCCTGGACATTTTTATGTTACCGCCCCTGGACCCCTAGACCTTGGGGCCGTAACACGGGCAGACCACAGTATGTACGCCTACAGAACTGTGTCTGACAGGGTGATCAGCAACACCGGGGCCCCTCAGGGGACTGTCCTCTCTCCATTCCTCTTCACCGTCTTCACCTCAGACTTCAGCTATTGCACTGAGTCCTGCCACCTTCAGAAATTTTATGATGACTCAGCAATAGTTGGCTGCATTGAAAGGGGCGATGAAGGTGAATATAGGACTGTGGCTGGGCAACTTTGTCACTTGGAGTGAACTGAACCATCTGCAGCTCAATGTGACAAAAACTAAGGAGCTAATAGTGGATCTGAGGAGGGCAAAACACATATGACCCCTGTTTCCATCCAGGGGGTCCCTGTGGACAATGTGGAGGAATATAACTACCTCGGGGTTTACTTAAATAATAAACTGGACTGGACAAGAAACACAGAGGCAGTCTACAAAAAGGGCCAAAGCCGACTCTTCTTCCTGAGGAGGCTGAGGTCGTTTAACATCTGTCAGACGATGCTGAGGATGTTCTATGAGTCTGTTGTGGCCAGTGCGATTTTCTTTGCTGTCACATGCTGGGGCAGTGGGCTGAAGATCACAGACAGCAACAGACTAAACAAACTGATTAGGAGGGCCGGTGATGTCGTAGGGGAGGAGCTGGACACTCTGACGACCGTGGCAGAGAGGAGGATGCTGTCCAGGCTTAAGTCCATCTTGGACAATGTGTCCCACCCCCTCTACGACACACTGGCCCAGCAGATGAGCTCCTTCAGCAGAAGACTCCTCTCACCCAGATGCACCACAGAGCGCCACCAGAAATCATTCCTGCCTGTGGTCATCAATCTGCACAACGCCTCCCTCTGAGAGTCAAACTTAATCTTTATTGTCATTATCCACCACTTATTTTGACCAATATATATATATATATACATATAGTTTATTTTTATTTGTATGTATATATCTATTTATATCATATGAGGAATTTTGTATATATATATATATATATATATATATATATATGTACAGACATGTATATGTGTATATGCCGCTGTTTTATTTATGGAGCCAGTAACAAAAATAATTTCCCTCTGGGATTATTAAAGTATTTCTGATTCTGATTCTGATTCTGATGGTGAGAGTTGGAGACAAAAAGACATAGCCCTGACTGTGCAGCTCTGCACTGTGAATTTTTATATGCCACTGCCTGGAGGTTAGAAACTTGCATTATGCCGTGTTAGATTTATTAAAATGGATTATGAAAATGTTAATTAAGTCATTAATTACATTATTTAAGCAGCATTGACAGATAAGGAGTATATGTGTGTATGCGTGTGGGGTAACAAGGAGAGGTGGAGGGTGTCAAGCTCCCTGGGTGGTTTGAAATTATGTGATTGGTGACGAGGGACACTGTGGAGATGGTATCTAACCAGTGGTGCTGACATGATACAAAGTGGCCGACACTGCTCTCACCTCACCCTACTGTCTACACTGGTTTGCATTACTGCCTGAGGATGAGTCGCACTAAGATAGACTATAGATGTATCAGACCACAAATTTGCCTTTTTTAAGTGGCAAACTACACTAATGGTCAGTTAATAGAATTTAAGAATAGAGGCCGTCTCACAGTAAACACTCTTTGCGTTCCACTTTACATTTTTCTCCATATTCATAATGCTTCTTCTGTGAAATTTGAGCAAATGCCTTAAGTCATACTTCCAGCTGTTCCAGAGTATAACACAGCCGCACAATTGTAAGATGAATTACACACAAGTTGATACTATGGACTCTCTTATCTCTTGACAGTTTAGTTACCACAAAGGACAAGAAATGTGCTTTCCAATTCTCTGAGAATTTAGCTTTTTTGTACCATCAAAACTATATTAAGGGAGAGAAAATTGCTCTGATCACACATGATAAGAACAAATGATAGATGTTGTAAACAAGCAGAATGCTTCAATTCTGATGTGAGCCATTGTTTTGCCTCAGCAGCCAATACTACCTAGGCTGAGGTTGGTAGATCTCCTGAGAGAGACACCTACCTGTGTCCATTCTACTTTTTTGTTACTTATAGCTTCTGAATTAGAATGATACGAACTTTTGTATTGAAAAATAACATTTTGAAATAATTATTGCAGATTAACCTTGCCTTCCCTCTGGATTCCATGAGCCACTCAAAGTTATATGTCTTGATAGTAAGCAGCAGTTGATTGTTGGAAGTTATGCAATGCAACTCAGTCAAGCTATTTGATTAGCCCCCACATCAGTCACCTGACCTCACTGTTATTGAACTGATTTTTGTTAGTTAATAGGTACCAGCATGAATCACATGAATTTCATCGCATGAAGATAGATAGATAGATAGATAGATAGATAGATAGATAGATAGATAGA
>CAJRST010000002.1:3716692-3731543 GCA_907169785.1 Menidia menidia
AGATAGATAGATAGATAGATAGATAGATAGATAGATAGATAGATAGATAGATAGATTGATTTATTCATCCCCGAGGGGACATTAGGTTGTCACATCAGTCCGGGAATACAATGATAAGATAAAAACACAGAATAGGACAACGAAACTTAAAAACTAAAAAAGAAAATAACAGACAACATGGTGCAGTGTTATGATGATGGTAATGCTATTATAACCAAACGGTAATATAATAATATAGATGGACAATAATAATATATTAATATATATAATAATATACAATATTTTTTGTATGACCAGTCCAGTTATTGTTCAGTGTGACACCCAGGTACTTATATCGAGAAACCCTGACCACACCCGTCCCACTGATGCTGACAGGAGAGGGCAGGGACTTGTTACCACCATCTCGTTCGTCTTCGCCACGTTCAGCCGCAGGTGGTTCCCACACCTCTTCCCAAAGCGGTCGACCAGGTTCCTGTACTTAGCCTCCCTTCCTCCACACATCCCACAATGGCCGTGTAATCAGATAATTTCTGCAGATGACACGACTCACTCTAGTATTTAAAGTAAGCAGTTTATCTGGTGAAGAGGAAGGGGGACTGCACAGTTCCCTGGGGGCCCTGATGTGACTGATCAGACAATCAGACACTTAGCTCTGTAATTTCAAAAACTGCGGTCTGCCCATCAGATAGTCATCGACCAAGTGATGGGGGAACACCCACCTGAGTGTTCTCCGATTTCGCCTTCAGCAGTCTGGGTTTGATGGTGTTGAAGGCGCTGGAGAAGTCGAAGAACATGATCCGAACTGAGGTGTTGGGCCTGTCCAGAGAGGAGTAAGCCTTCTGCACCAGGTAGATGATTGCATCATCGACCCCAATATGGGGCTGATAAGCAAACTACAGGGGGTCTTGTGATGGGCACACCAGTGGTCTGCAAGAACCAGTATCTCCATGACCATCATAATGTGAGAGGTCAGTGCCACTGGCCTATAGTCCTCCAGTGCAGCATGACGTCGTTTTTTGGGGACCAGTAGGATGTTTTTCAGAGCACCGGCACTCTCTGAAGGTAGTTAGGTTGTAGAGGTCCTGGAGAATTCCACGGAGCTGGCTGGAACAAGCCTTCAACACGCGAGGGCTGATGCAGTCCGGTCCAGCAGCTTTCATCTGATTGAGCCTCTCCAGCTTTCTCATCATCCAGCTGGCTGTGATGTGGAGTTCAGACTGGAGAAAGGGGGATGTGAACAATGGGTTAGAGAGTGGAGGTGACATGTGTGGTACAGACAGGTGTTGGCAGGGCTTTGGTAGATGATAAGACAGGGGGGTTGCTGCTCGGAGAGGCAGTAGAGGGGCCTCATGGGGCCAGGGATGGGAGCTGAACCTATTAAAGAACAGGTTCAGTTTGTTCATTCCCCTCAACTGCTCCTTCATTTCTACCCTGGAAGCTAGTGATATCCTTTATCCCACTTTGTGCTCCAGTTTTCTTGTGATTTTTTCCTTGCTCCCCCCTGATCCTGCGTTTGAGCTCCCTACATACCTGTTTGAGTTTTGCACTGTCCCGGTGTTTGAAGGCCCTCTTCTTCTTGTTGAGAAGGGTCTTCAGATCGCTGGTTACCCACGGTTTATTGTCTGGGCAGCAGCGGACCTCTTTAGTGGGGATGATGTTGTCAATGCAGAACCCAATGTACTCAGGACACAGTCTGTCAGGCCATCAATGTTGTCACCATGTGGCTCACACAGAGCTTCCCAGTCTATGGCCTCCAGGGTGCCACACAGTGTATCCGTGGCCTCAGGAGACCACTTTTTCACTGTCCTCACTGTGACTAGGGGGCTGCTGAACCACAGGATTGTATGATGGACAGAGCAGGAATAGGTTGTGGTCTGACTTGCCAAGTGGAGCAGTAGAGCTGTACACATCCTTAACATTTGGTCCAGGTAGGCTTCCACAGACTAATGCTCTCTGGTAACACCCCCAAAATACAAAAGGCAGGAGATTTAGACAAATGAAGTTGAAATAGATCATTCAAGAGAGTGATAATTTCAGCCCCAAGCTGATCATTTTTGTCACAGCCATTAAGCATATGAACTAAGGTCCCCTCTTTTTTCTGGCATTTCCAACAGGAGTCATTATCCGTTAATTTCAGTTTGACAAATTTACTGGGGGTCCAATATTTTCTATTAAGTATTTTGTATTAAATCATCTGTGCCTGTGTTTCCATTGAACAGATATACCAAGAGGCCACAACTTCTCCCAATCTTCGTCTAAAATATGAGTATCTAAATCCTTTATCAACCCATCCAACTGGGGTAACTCTCTCAAATAACCCTATAGAATTTTGATGCCCTACTACTACTGCAAGGCCTAAGAGATACAGGGGTTGGACAATGAAACTGAAACACCTCTCATTTTAGTGTGGGAGGTTTCATGGCTAAATTGTACCAACCTGGTGGCCAATCTTCATTAATTGCATATTGAACCAATGAGAGCAGACTGTGAAGGTCCAATTAGCATGGTAAGAGCACAGTTTTGCTCCAAATATTGCAATGCACACAGCATTGTGGGTGACATACCAGAGTTCAAAAGAGGACCAAATCTTGCTGGCGCATCTGTGACCAAGACAGCAAGTCTTTGTGATGTATCAAGAGCCACGGTATCCAGGGTAATGTCAGCATACCACCAAGAAAGACGAACCACATCCAACAGGAATAACGGTGGACGCAAGAGGAAGCTGTCTGAAAGGGATGTTCGGGTGCTAACCCGGATTGTATCCAAAAAACATAAAACCACGGCTGCCCAAATCACGGCAGAATTAAATGTGCACATCAACTCTCCCGTTTCCACCAAAACTGTCCGTCGGGAGCTCCACAGGGTCAAAATACACGGCCGGGCTGCTATAGCCAAACCTTTGGTCACTCGTGCCAATGCCAAACGTCGGTTTCAATGGTGCAAGGAGCGCAAATCTTGGGATGTGGACAATGTGAAATATGTATTGTTCTCTGATGAGTCCGCCTTTACTGTTTTCCCCACATCCGGGAGAATTACGGTGTGGAGAAGCCCCAAAGAAGCGTACCACCCAGACTGTTGCATGCCCAGAGTGAAGCATGGGGGTGGATCAGTGATGGTTTGGGCTGCCATATCATGGCATTCCCTTGGCCCCATACTTGTGCTAGATGGGCGCGTCACTGCAAAGGACTACCGAACCATTCTGGAGGACCATATGCATCGAATGGTTTAAACATTGTATCCTGAAGGAGGTGCCGTGTATCAGGATGACAATGCACCAATACACACAGCAAGACTGGTGAAAGATTGGTTTGATGAACATGAAAGTGATGTTGAACATCTCCCATGGCCTGCAGAGTCACCAGATCTCAATATTATTGAGCCACTTTGGGGTGTTTTGGAGGAGCGAGTCAGAAAACATTTTCCTCCACCAGCATCACATCGTGACCTGGCCTCTAACCTGCAATAAGAATGGCTTAAAAGCCCTTTGACCACTTTGCAGGACTTGTATATATCATTCCCAAGACGAATTGATGCTGTATTGGCCGCAAAAGGAGGACCTACACCATACTAATAGAGTATTGTGGTCCAAAACCAGGTGTTTCAGTTTCATTGTCCAACCCCTGTATATCCTGAATACTGTATGGGTGGGTCTGGGCTATCATTGAGGATATCTTTGATGCAATGTCTAATTTGTAGGACCTTCCTAAACTGCCTTTGATCTAAATTAAATTCTTGTTGGATTTCACTGAATGATTTTATGCCATTTTGTCCAAATATATCCCCAACCTGATTAATTCCAGAGCTGGACCATAGAACCCACATAAATAGTTTCTTACCAGTTAGAATGTTCTTATTACACCAAATAGAGGCGTTAGATGTTTAGATTGGTATTAATAACTTGGTGTGCCCTAAACCAGGTTTCCTGTACAAAGGCCATGCCTGGGTCCCTGGAGGGAACCATTCTTCCCATCTGTGTGAAAAAGGCCTCCAAGGAGAACGGGGCCACTAGTTCTTCCTCCATGTTAAACCAGGATGGCCTCCACCCAGGAGAGTAATTTACCTTGGTTAACTGGGAGACAGAAAATGCATAATGACACCAGTACACCCTGGACAACACCAAACCACCTTTAACTTTACATGCATATAATTTAGACCTACTAAACCATGGCTTTTTTATATACCCCTACACCGCTGCATTATACAACTTTACCAAACTGGGTGGAAATATTAAGGGGAGCATATATAGAATATACTGGATCTTAGGAGAGACAATCATCTTTACCAAATTAATTCTACCCAATACGGAGAGGTTCATTTGAACCCAGTTCTGTTAAATAGGTCTGATCTTCTGAATCACTGGAGAAATATTGGCATGCATTATGTTATCTAGTCCAGGTGTCAGTTTAATCCCTAGATATGTCAATCCCGCTGGCATCCACTTAAATTGCCATGAGTTTCTAATGGCTGGGAGACAGATTTCAGATAGAGGCATGACCTCAGACTTAGACCAAGTAATTGTGTAACCAGAAATTTTGGAAAAAGAATCAATAATTGAAGTGATTACTGGTACTGCCACACCTGGGTTACTGGAAATCAAAAGTATATCATCGGCATACAGAAAAAGTTTGTGCTCCTCTTGATATATCCTTATCCCTTTAATGTTCTAACATTCAAGCAATGCAATTGCAAGGGGTTCTAGAAATAACATCTAAATTAAAGGTGACAAAGGAGAACCCTGCCTAAGATTGAAAGATGGTGACATTATACCATTGGTAAGAACTGTAGCCATTGGATCTGTATCCAATAGTACCCACTGCATAAAACCAAATCTCTTCGAAGTTTGAAACAGGAAGGCGTATTCCACCTTATAAAACATCTTCTCCGCATCTAAAGAAAAAGCAACAATTGGGTCTAATTTAGTTCTGCTCTTCCAAAATATATGCAATATCCTGCGCAGATTGTCAGCTGAACATCTATTTTTAACAAATCCAACTTGATCTCCATGCACCAAGGAGGGAGGTACCTTCTCAAGTCAAGAAGCAAGAATCTTGGAAATTATTTTTTCATCTACATGTATTAATGAAATTGGACAGTAATTTCCACAATACTGTGGGTTTTTCCCTTTTATGGATTAGTGTAATCACTGCTGATCTCATGCTAAGGGGCAATCTCCCCTTAAATAGAGCATCCTGATATACTGCTAATAGTCTAGGAGCCAGTATGTCCGCAAAAGTCTTTAAAAAAATCAGATGGGAACCCATCATTGCCTGGAGACTGCCTATTCCAAGACTGCCTATTGCCTGCTCAACTTCTGGTAATGTAATCACTCTTAGAAGTACACTTTTTTGCTCATCACATAAGCCAGCTCCTGTTCCTCAACCAATTTCCAGCTCTGCGTAGATGACATGGAGCATTCCTGTCCAGTTATTGGGATCCAACAAAATTTCCGTTGTTTTTGTCAAGGAGTGAAA
Source organism: Menidia menidia (assembly GCA_907169785.1). Classification (NCBI taxonomy): domain Eukaryota; kingdom Metazoa; phylum Chordata; class Actinopteri; order Atheriniformes; family Atherinopsidae; genus Menidia; species Menidia menidia. The sequence goes on from CAJRST010000002.1 coordinate 3,722,164, forward strand.
TCCACTGTATGTGTTTTGTTTTGTGCCAGCATTTAGCCTGTTCTCTCACCTTGTTTAAAATATTTCTGATTCAAACAGAAGATCAAACTTCTGCTTAATTAATTTATTCCACACTTCTTCCTTGAATGTGTTGCTTTTCAAGTTTCCTGTCCTTAATGTCCTGTTGTAATTTCAATAATATATCTTGCTGAGCTTTTTTAATAGAGGAACCATATTGAATAAGAATACCCCTTAGGTAAGGCTTAAAAACATTCCAGGTCATTCCTACATCCTCAAAAGATCCCTCATGCACCCCCATAATTCATTCATCCTTATTCTAATATATTCACAATAACCTTTATTCTGCAGTAAGGAGTTGTTTAGACGCCCTCTACATGAGGGTTTAACATTATCCCCACAATATAGGACCAGGTCAATGGGGGCATGATCAGTTACCGCTATAAGACCCAACAGTTTAACCCATCAAGGAACATGAAACAAGGAAATTATCTATTCTAGAATATGTAGAATGCGGGTGTGAAAAGAAAGTATAATCTTTCTCTTGTGAATGAAGCAATCTCCAAATGTCAACTAAACTCAATTCTGCTGACATAACATCTATCGCAGCACATACAGGGTCATTAAGCTGTCTGGGTTGGGAAGATTTGTCCGATAACATGTCCCTGATCTGATTGAAATCCCCCCCAATTATAATGTTTATATTTCCGACATTGCGTATTGTATTGCAAAGTTCATGAAAGAAAACTGGTTAAGGAGAGTTGGGAGCATAGATATTTACCATAGTCATTTTCTGACCCTCCAAATATGTATCCAACATCACCCATCAACATTCTTGATCAGTATGCTGTTTTAAGACCTGGATATCCAAATTCTTCTTAATCAAAATAACCATACCCCTCTTCCAACTGGAATTTCTATTATAATATACTTGGCCTACCCAGTCCCTTTTGAGTTTGAAAAATTCCTCCTCATCCAAAGTGGATCTCCTGAATAAATGCAATGTCTGTTTTTTTTTTTTCATTTTATTTTGTCTATCACCTTATGCCACATTATCTGATTAATCCCAGAGCTCATTGTATTATATTCCTTAGTGTAAAACATTAGGCACAAAAACAAAAATATAGAAAAAAGAAATATAAGAAACACACAATGTAGGGCAGAACAGCACCCACTAGAAAAAGAATTCTGAAGGTCCGCAGCACTCGACGATACCATATGCCCTCCCTCCTTGCTCGGTGTCCCCCCCCCCCCAACCCCAGACAATCACTTCAGTTAGCACAACATGGCACAGGTCTCACAACACCATCCCTTCCAACAAAATCTAACTAAGGGAAAAAGGTCTAATCCCCTTCTAATACCTGGCAATTGTTATATTCTGGTCAGCAAATACAGCAATGAAATAAAAAGACCAAAAAAAAGAAGAGAAAAGGAGGCACACAAGCCAACCTACATGGTCAATGATTTCTATATAGCATAAAGAGGCAGAGAAACGTCTGTAACGTAAATGTCTAGGAAAAGTGGCTTACCCAAAATTGTCCATCTGTCCTATCCTTAGGCTACATCATCACTAGAAAAGTTAATGAAGCGGAGTACAGTAGGTTATTCGCTCCCATCTATGTTGTTACTCACCTGTCCCTCGTCTACATCTGCTGGGTGATCAGGCTCCAACCTGTTTAAAAAACCTCTGCCGGAGTCAAAAACTGATGTCTCTGCCCATGCACTAAGAAGGTCATGATGGATAGCGGAGTAGTTAATATTCCGTTGTTGTAGCAAGTGTCACTCTCGTTAAATGTCCTAAGTTTTTCTTGAACAACCTGCACGTAGTCCTGGAAAAAACTAATCCTCATTCCGTTCTAGATTATATGTTTCTTTTTCCTCGCCACGGCCAAAACTTGGCTTTATTCTGTAGAAAATATATTCTGATGTGCCTATATCTTGTATTATCTGATGTTGGCACAGTGCCTATGCAATGTGTTCGGTCCATTTCATACCAAGCATCCATCTCAATATCCAACGCCTAATGTAAAAAAATTTTCAAGAGCCCCTCTAAATCGTGGCCCTTGATTCCTGAGAGTCAAATTTTCTGGCGACTGGAAAAAACACTCCAGCACAGTCAGTTTTTCTCGCAGCTGTTCGTTCTGCTTCACCAAGTCCTTCCTAACTGTGCTAGCTTGCGTATTCTCATCTTCCAAACGGGAGATTCTTGGCTTGGCTTCATCGACCCTGGCTCCAAGATTGGCCACTGTTTCATTGAGAGACTCAATGCCCCCTATCACAGCGTGCATGTCATTAGCTAGCTGCTCAAGTATAGATCTTATAGCGGTCAGTTGTGTAGCCACATTATATTTAACTAGACTTGGGGTCTTACCTTCAACAGGTTATTCAGCCATTTTGGAAAGCGAGGTGCCCTGAGAGTCGTGAGCAGCTTTCCCCCGCGATGTAAACCACTGGTTACGCATGAAATACAGACTTTTCTGACTCATCCCACAATTATCTGACCTGTACCAAAATATGATGAATATACTGGCATTATCTTCATTTTAAAGAGGGTTTGGGGGAAGAACAGGCAGAGCCCTGAATCAAGCAACCATCATCGGCGGGTGGTACATTTTCTTTTTTAATTTAACCTTTATTTAACCAGGAAGTCTCATTGAGAATCGGAATCTCTTTTTCAAGAGAGACCTGGCCAAGGTAGCAGCCAAACCACAAAAAAAATCATACATAAGACATTTTACATAATAAAATCAGAGCCATATGTTAAAACACATTGAGCATCTAAAGAAAGACAAGCACATATCTCCATCACTGCACTCTTCATGGTTGCTTTGAATTCATTAATGGACACTAGAGTTTTAAATTTGAGCTCTTTCTGGAGGTTATTCCAACCCCAAGGTGCAGAGCAGGAGAAGGCAGTTTTTCCCAACTCAGTTGAAGCCCGGGGTACATTAAAAAGTAACCACTGAGAGGAGCGCAACCGATAGCTACCGGAACTCACAGAGAGGAGGTTACCAAGGTACAGTGGGAGTTTACCAAGTATTGCTTTATAGATAAAGATATACCAGTGCTGTTTTCTACGAATTGTTAGTGATGTCCAACCAACTAGATCATAAAGAATGCAGTGATGAGTAAGGGACTTAGAATTTGTAATGAATCGTAATGACATGTGGTGTATCACGTGACCATGGCGTCATCTTAACATCATTTTAACATTTTATGATAGCAGATCATTGTGACAGATGGATGAGTATATCTTACTCACAGAAGAATTAAGAACTCCAGTTAGTTTGGAAATTGTTACTCAAATTGTAACAGCATTCGTCTTTAACGTTGCTGATATATTTTCTCCTTGGCATTGTACCATACTTGATAATACTGACCAGCCACCACTTTTGTTTTCTATGGAAATAGTAAGGGTGCACTTTTCAATTACTATTTTAAAACTGTTCACAATCAGATAGTTTTCATACTGTTATATCTTAAAAAATGAAACCATAAAAAAAAGAGAGTCTACGCTCACTTCTGCGTCACTGATGTTCTAAATCTTTTACTATTTAAAAATGAAAGAGGGCTGTCCACCGATGCCTTTTCTATTTTCCCTAATTCCAAGTAAGGTTTGGTGGAGTAAACAAGAGGCTAGGTACACCCTGGTGTAAAAATTGTAATGTTTGTTTAAACTGTTTTTGAAGTATCCTAGATGTTGGTTGCAAAACAAGCGAAAATAAAAAATAGCATGACAGGTTCTCTAACTCTCCTGTGGTTGTTTGAAACAAATTAGTTTGTTTCATACTTGCTTCCAGCTAGGGCAGTTTATGGTTGGGATGGGTTTATTTTCTTCAGTGATATAAACCCTTTCAATTATCTTGTGCTTGGAGATTGTCAGTGTGTAAACACGGTTCAACGTGGTCAGGACAAGACGCAGGCTCATACAGGGAGGGGAAATTGAAAGCAAGAAATCTCCAGAAAAGATCGATGTACCATCTAACCCTTAATCTCTCATTTGTGAGACTCCTGTAACGCTCTATCAAGACCAGCCCTTGATAACACAAGCTCCCGGCAACAATGTTTGTACAGAACTCAGATTCCTCCAGCTGAGTTTCTGCAGGAAGAATCATCATCAGAAGTTCCCACCCTCTCCAACACCATCTCCTTCACCCTAATCAACATCACCACAGCAGGGCGATCCTGACAGCGACAGATTAATCCTTGACCCATATCATCTTCCTGCTTCTCCCAACAGCGTAACTGAGACTGTCTTTTCAATGCTGGGGACACAGTCCGCGAACAACTCCACAACGTTCTACCGGATAGGCTCTTCATCATCCATCTCTTCCATGGCCATGGTGCTTCAGTGATCTGAATTATTTGAGATGGATGAGGAATACCAGCTTCCTCGGGAGGACGGTGACATGAGAGTGGATGGATACAATAGCTGATGGCTGGGTACATATCGGTTTTATCCAAGCTGTAAAAACTGCAGTGATCCATCTGCTTAATACTGCAGTCAAAATGTACCAAGAACCAAACTACTACAGCTGATCAGTAAGCCATCCCTGTTTACAACAACATCAGTGCAAGGGAGTGCTCAAACGACTTAGATTTTATGCAGAAACTTTATAATCCATGGTTCATTGCTTACATTAAGCTGTTTTTAGCCTTTTGCAACATTTGTCAGGAAAACAGCAGTGTAAAAACTGTAGAAGAAGCTTACTTGTCTGAATTAACATTAGCCCAAACAAATCTACACTCCTGTTGAAGACATGTATGCACAGTTGGTTGACAAAGATGTAGCAAAATTAAAACAGCTTGAAACCATGACAGAGGTATTTGTTAATACCAAAGCATAACTAGCCTGAAATGCTACAATATTATTATTATTTTCTTTTCATGATTAAATGAGTGTGCGTGGAGTTAGCTTCTGTTATTATGAAATGAGTGTATTTAGTTAACTTAGATTTTTCTATCTTTTTATTAATCTGCTATATGAAAATGTTTTTCATCTGCTTACTCTCAGTGGCAATGAGTACCATGAGTTTAAGAACTTGTATGGTTCTACCTCCAACAACAGTGCAAGGATTCCTAGGTAATCTTGTCAGAATCTCGAAGGTGCATTGAGTATAGATTCAAATATAGATTCAAAGATAGATTCAAATATCCATCCATCCATCCATCCATTGTCCACCGCTTATCCGGGGTCGGGTGGCGGGGGCAGCAGCCGGAGCAGCCTCTCCCAGGCCACTTCAGCCAGCTCCTCCGGGGGGATCCCGAGGCGTTCCCAGGCCAGCCGGGACACATAGTCCCTCCAGCGGGTCCTGGGTCTCCCGGTGGGACGAGCCCGGAACACCTCCCCAGGGAGGCGACCAGGAGGCATCTTAAACAGATGCCCGAGCCACCTCAACTGGCTCCTCTCCACGTGGAGGAGCAGCGGCTCTACTCCGAGCCCCTCCCGGATGGCCGAGCTTCTCACCCTATCTCTAAGGGAGAGCCCAGCCACCCTGCGGAGGAAACTCATTTCGGCCGCTTGTATCCGCGATCTCGTTCTTTCAGTCACTACCCAAATTTCGTGACCATAGACGAGGGTGGGAACGTAGATCGACAGATAAATTGAGAGCATCCCTTTTAGGCTCAGCTCTCTCTTCATCACGACAGACCGGTACAGCGCCCGCATTACTGCAGACGCCGCACCGATCCGCCTATCAATCTCACGCTCCCTACCCCCGTTCGCGAACAAGACCCCGAGATACTTGAACTCCTCCACTTGGGGAAGGAAGTCCGCTCCGACCCGGAGAAGGCACTCTACCCTTTTCCGGTGAGAGACCATGGTCTCGGACTTGGAGGCACTGATCTTCATCCCAGCCACTTCGCACTCGGCTGCGAACCGCTCCAGTGAGAGCTGTAGGTCCCGACTTGATGGAGCCAACAGGACCACATCATCTGCAAAAAGCAGATATGCGATCCTAAGGCCACCAAGACTGATACCCTCAACACCTCGGCTGCACCTAGAAATCCTGTCCATAAAAGTTATGAACAGGACTGGAGACATAGGGCAACCTTGGCGGAGTCCAACTCCCACCGGAAACGGATCCGACTTACTACCGGCAATGCGAACCAAACTCTGACTCCGGTCGTACAGGGACCGAACAGCCCGTAGCAAAGGGCCAGGTACCCCATACTCCCGGAGCACCCCCCACAGCATACCCCGGGGGACACGGTCGAACGCCTTCTCCAAGTCCACAAAACACATGTGGACTGGTTGGGCGAACTCCCATTCAAATAGATTCAAATATTTATCTTAATTTCAACACGCTCGTAAATAGTCTAATATACCAGGCAGGAGACCAGTATCATCAACATTTTCATCGTTTGACAGGAGGCATCCCCCACACCTTATGGATTTGAAGGGTGGTTTCTATCACCTTTATTACAGCGACGTAGTTGCCCCGCAAATAGCTGGTGATGGTCATGACTCTTGCGAACACTTAAAGTTAAGGGCAAATTTGGTGATATTATGATGCAAACCTTTAATCTTCCTTACTATCTCCCTATACATTGAAACACATTGAAAATTTACATATAGAAATCAAAACAGATAAGACTGTTACAGTAAAATAACATATGGAAAGTACACTTTGAGATTGCATTTCAAACCCGTATTATCACACTGTTCACTAAGATAATGAGCTGAAGATGTCCTTCAATGTGTGCAGAAAGATGTTGGAGATCTTCTACCAGTCGGTTTTGCAAGCTTCATCTTCTTTACTGTTATACAGTATTTTAAGACAGCAGCATCAGAGCCAGTGACACTAGCAGACAGGACAGGATCATCACTAAAGTTGGCTCTGTTGTGGGTCTCAGGCTTTGTTTGTATCCCATTATGATTAAACTTAATTAAAGGGTCTGTGCAACACATTCAACTTGTCTCACTTAAAGGGAGAGAAGGTACTTCATACTAACACTGGAAGTATGATTATTATTTTTTTTTTTTAAGTTATTTTTTTTGTTTTTCTACATCAATATGAATGTAACTAAAACGATTTTGGTGACAGAAAGAGGCTAGATAAAACTTGTGTAATACTGTTGGTGGTTAATGCTTTCACATGTGTATGTCAAGTTACGTCCGCAGTTGCCAGCAGCTGGCTGAGCAGAGTGCCCTCATAGTGCAACCCAGAAAAAATCCAGAATAATGGGATCATGACAAAGCAACTTTAAATACAGTAGGTCACACTTTTCTCAGTTGCCTCCCTCAATCAAATAGAGGCAAAAGTGGATGTGTTGAAGACATACATTTTGTAAATTGTTTTTGGCAATCACAGGGTGTTTTTAGAATTCAGGATGAGATTCTGTAAAAAAAATTCAGTAAGTAAGAGTGTCACAACAATATATTATTGAATCTTTGGTGAGATCTTACTGTATATAAAAGGTGCAAATAAGTGTTGTTTTCCACAGTTTGAAACCTTGCAATGTAACTTTTTTCCATAAAAGCATTAGTGCAAATGAATGACAAAAAAGAGAATGCACGTATCTTGCTTTGGTGTGTTCTGCCTCAGGAAGGGAAAAAAAGCCTGAAATCAGTGTTGTTCCTTAATGATGCTCACATGGAGACAATAGGGCGCCGCTCTGATTAGTGTCACCTGTCCTTGTGCATCTCATCAGCTCCATTATGGCTGAATCTCCCATGCTTCTTCTGCTAATTGAATAGCCCGTGAAGTGGTGATGAGTATGGGGGCGAGAGCAATGTCTGTTCCACTGCTGCTTCAGAAATAAAAGGAAAGCTTCCCAGACATGAGTACTGGGAACATAAACCACTATCAGACAGATAGAAAAGTGCTAACAAGTAGCCCTCATGTTACATTACCATCATATTGAGAATAGATTATTCTTATGAATAACAGCTTTGAATTAGCTGCTGCTCTATATTTTTGGAGAGGATGCATCATCCCTTCACATGTCCAGATGCTTCATTAGTAAGTGTTAGATGAGAAGATTAAAAGTATTAGCCTAAACGTCCATCAAATACACAGATGCAGCCAGCTGCTGGTGAGCCTAGCTTAGCATAGATGCCCAACATCGGAAAACAGTCAGCCAAATGGCATAAAATTAGTATATAGTAAAGCAAAACTAGATAGGTTTGTATGTCCCAAATGATATGAGCCTCTAATTTGTTTTGAACTACAGATATTTTGTACAATTCTGGCCACCCAGATTCTGGCTTAGATCTTTGTACCATGCCATATCCCTTTATGGTCGCTTAAAGATATTTGGTTACTGATACCATTTTTGGGGTTTTGAAGTACAGTTGGAGAATTCACATAGTATGTGTTGTACAAGTAGTGCAGTTACGCCCCACAACTATAAGGGGAGCTAAAGAACATTGTGAAATAATTTAGCCTTTTTTTCAAGTTCACAAATGTTTTTAAAAAAAATATATAAAGGAAAAATATTTCTAATTACTATCAAAATCTAACATCTTTGTTTATTCAAATGTCCAATTATATCAACTGTAACAATCAAAATGTAGAAATCTATGCATTTTATGCTCAAAGTTTGTGCAAATTTGAACTCTAATCCCGTATTTTCTTCCTCATTTTATGTTTTGCGTTGTCTAAACACAACAAACCTAACCCAAACCTTTTATGAGTGAGACTTAAATGGAAAATGAAAAGATCTATGAAAAACATTGTGTTGAACTCATGAGTCAAAACAGTGATATTATCGTACTTCTTATTAACATTCTCAACAACAGTACACCAAAGTGTTAATTTTCTTGTAATAAGATGCCATGTGAGGTTTTGTGGGATGTTGAAAATGCTTTTCATCAGAAAGTGACATGTTTAATGGCAACAACTGCGTTGTCATATTTATAAAGGCAAAAGACATAAAAAAAAAACACAACCTCTGAAAAACCTGTCAGCCTTTCTGCTGAAAGGTTGCAAGATTTATTTTTTCTACCATTGCATTATATTTATATGAAGTGCTTGGTATTTCTAACATGTTGATTTATTTTAGTAACACTTTAGAATATAAAATAGATGTTCTGAAGTCTGCATACCTTATCTGGGGACTTGGCCGGATCCAGCCACTGGGGGCGCAATCGCGCTCAATCGGGCCGAGTGCCATTGCTCGTAATAAAGATAAGTAGAGACTGAAGACGGTGAGACTCGTGTATCACAGGTAGCAGGTTGTGTTTGCAACATTGTATCCGTTGTTCTGCCGCTCATGGTTCAGTGTGCGTCCAGAGAAACATAACTTGTGTTGTTTATTTGCTGGACTTAATATTGTTGTATATTTAATCTGTTTATAGGCAGGCTGGTTGAGATGTCTGGTGCTACTGTTGAGTACGATGCTTGCCACTGTTGTGTTTTTTGTTGGCACTACTTTGTGAA
>CAJRST010000002.1:3731943-3747739 GCA_907169785.1 Menidia menidia
TAATGGCTGAAGGGGAAACATTGGCGGACTATCTAGGCCGTGTTGAAAAGATAGTGGCCACGTTAAACAGAGCTAAAGAGACCCTCAGTGATGCACTTCTGACAGCGATGGTGTTGAAAGGTCTCACAGATGAATACAACCCATTTTCTGTGCATGTCACTCAGACAAAAGAAACGCTAACTTTCAACGAATTCAAGGAGAGGCTGAGGAGCTTTGAATGCACACTGCAATACCGCGGCAGGCCCCGAGCAGACGAAGTAATGTCTGCAAATTACAAAGCGTCCAAACCTAAGTTTAAAGAGACAAAATATTTCAACGGAGAATGCTTTATTTGTGGGAAAATAGGCCATAAAGCAAAAGACTGCAGAAACAAAGAGAGAAAAATTCAGCGCAGGTGGACCGACGCACAAAACAGTAACAAGGTGGCCGCCATTACAGACACTGGACAAGGAACTGTTCGTGTTGAGGACAGGCATAAAACCACGAATGAAGTAGCGTCGTTTGTGCTTCGGTTAAGTGAATGGCAACCCCACAGCACACAGCAGCAAGATCTACTGGTGGACAACGGTGCGTCTGCCCACATCATCACTGACGAGAGTGCTTTCATCAAATTTGATGAGACTTTCCAGCCCAAGAACCACATCATGCAGCTGGCGGATGGAACACGGATCACCGGCAGTGTCCTGAGGATAGGAGATGCACAGATCAAGCTGACCGACTGCGAGGGGAAAGTTGTGAGTATCAAGCTCACGAATGCACTTCTGATTCCAGGATACCCACAAAGCATCCTATCTGTGGATGCAGCAACTTCGAAGGGAGCGAGATTCAACTTTGAGAAGAATAACAACAAAATGATCCTTCCTGATGGCACAATGTGTAAAATGAAGGTAAAAGACAGATTGTACTACTTGGACATTGTCACAGAGAGAAATGTAAAGGGTGAGGACTCCTGCAATGTATCTTTGGATCTAAAAACATGGCATGAGATAATCGGTCATTGCAACTATGATGATATTGTAAAACTTGAAAGAGTTGTAAATGGTATGAAAATCAAAGACAAAACTTCCAGACCCAGCCAATGTGAAATTTGTCTAGAGGGTAAATTTTCACAAAGTAGAAATAGAAAAAGTGATGTGAGGGCCAAAGCGCCATTAGAGCTAGTAAATAAAGACCTGGGTGGACCTGTTTCACCAGAGTCATTTGAAGGGTACAAGTATGCCATCACTTTCACTGATGACTTTTCCGGTGCCATTTATGTGTACTTTCTTAGAAACAAAAACAAGGCAGTTGAGGCAACTAAGCAGTTCTTGGCAGACACAGCGCCTTACGGTAAAGTAAAACGCCTAAGATCTGACAACGGAACAGAATTTGTGTCAGAGGAGTACCAGTCATTGTTGAGGGACAATGCTATAAAACATGAGAGGTCAGCACCCTACTCTCCCCATCAAAATGGGACTGCAGAGAGAAATTGGCGCACATTATTTGAAATGGTCCGATGCATGCTGATTGAGTCAGGTTTACCCAAAAAGCTATGGCCTTATGCAGGCAGGACAGCTACAGTCATAAGGAACAGGTGTTACTGTAAGAGAACAGGGGAAACACCTTATTTCCTTTTAACTGGAAGAAGGCCAGATCTGTCAAAAATGAAAAAGTTTGGTTCCAAATGTATGGTGTATGAACAAAACAAAAAGAAGCTTGATCCTAAAGGCAAAATGGGAATTTTTGTTGGTTTTGATCGTCATTCACCTGCTTATTTGGTTTATTTTTCAGAGATAAACAAGGTTCAGAAACACAGACTGGCCCACTTTATAGAAAAGAGTGTGACTGAGAAGCATACACAGACTGACTGGGACCAACCAGAGGACCACTACAGAGAGTGGGTCATTACACCCAGTCAAAATAGCCAATCACTGACTGAAATAACAGGACAGACGGCCGCAGACATTGAGAAAGACTCAGAAATGGACACAAATCCAACTACTGATGCACAGACTCCACGTACTACGGGCAGAGTCAGAAAGAAACCTAAATACTTGGAGGACTATGAATGTACAGTGCAAAACAGTAACTTAACCATTGACTACTGTTACAGAGCTACAGTGGGACTGCCACAGACCTACAGAGAAGCTTTAGCATCGCCAAAATCTGATATGTGGAAAAAGGCAATGAAAGATGAAATGACTTAATTTAAGGAGAACAACACCTTCTCACTTGTATCATTACCAGAGGGTAGGCAGACAGTGGGGGGAAGGTGGGTATATGCTCTCAAGGAGGATGATAAAGGGAATGAGACATATAAAGCTAGGTATGTAGCGAAGGGGTACAGCCAAGTAGAAGGACTTGACTATTCAGAGACATTCTCTCCAACTGCAAACTTGACGTCACTGCGTGTGTTGATGCAATTAGCTGCACAACATGACCTTACACTGAACCAGATGGACGTTAAAGCTGCATACTTACATGCACCCATTGGCCATGAAATATACATGGATCAACCCGAAGGTTTCCAGGTTAAATCAAAGAATGATGTGCGACTTGTGTGTAAGTTGAACAAATCTATCTATGGGCTCAAACAATCTGGGAGGAACTGGACTATGATGCTCCATGAGTTCCTGATGTCGAATGACTTTGTGCAGAGCCAAGCTGATCATTGTATCTACACTAATTTTTCTGAAAAAGGAAAGGTGATTTTGTTAGTGTGGGTTGATGATATAGTTGTGGCTGCAAGCAATGAGATGTGTCTAAGTGAGGTCAAAGAGAAACTGAAAAGTAAGTTTAAAATGAAAGATCTTGGCCATCTCACACATTTTATTGGGATCGATTTCACACAAAAAGAAGGCTCTATCAAAATGAACCAGTCCAAATACATTGAAAAGATACTGGAAAGGTTTGGTATGGCTGACTGTAAACCCAGAGCCACCCCCAGTGAGATCAAATGTGATCTGGTCCCAGAAGGAGAACAAACTGATTAAAGAAAATACAGAGAAATGCTGGGCAGCCTCATCTACATCATGACATGTACTAGGCCTGATATAAGCTGGATTGTGAGCAGATTGTCACAATATATGTCTGATGCCAGAGAGAAACATATGACAGCTTTAAAACACGTGTACAGATACTTACAAGGGACTAAGAACTATGAGTTGTGTTATAACAAGTGTGACACTAAACTAGAGCTGATGGGATACTCTGATGCCGACTGGGCCAACAATGTTCTTGACAGAAAGAGCACTACAGGCTATTGTTTTAGTCTAAGTCTAAGTGGAGCTGTTGTTTCATGGAAAACAAAGAAACAGCAAACAGTGTGAGCAACATGTGAGGCTGAATATGTAGCATTAGCAGCTACTATCCAAGAAGCACTCTATCTATCCCAACTACTACAGGACATGGACTACAGTTTTGATAAAACAGTAAAGGTGTTTGAAGACAACCAAGGGACAATACGCCTTGCAAAGAACCCTGTGAATCGCCAGAGGAGCAAGCATGTGGACATTAAATACCACTTCATAAGATCAAATGTTTTACAGGGTAAAATTGTTTTGGTTTACTGTCCGACCGAAAACATGGTTGCAGATGTGTTTACAAAATCTGCCACAAGAACTAAGATTGAAAAATGTTGTTCTTATATGTTTGGAAAATAGTGTCATGGCTAGAATGTGTGGCACCAGCGAGTGGGGGTGTTGAATACGATGCTTGCCACTGTTGTGTTTTTTGTTGGCACTACTTTGTGAAGTGGAAGGTTATGTGTTTATAAAAGTAATAAAGGCGGAGCCTCCCTGTGTTCTGTGTGTGTTCGGCCAGAGCGGGGCAGTGTGGCTACCAGTTCAGTTGATAATGATGTCTCCTGTCTCCTATGTGTTTTATAAGTGAGTTAATGCTTCTGCAAAGATGCATTCACAAGGTTCAGATGATGAGGAGGAATCCAGAGATTCTCGAGTGAATAGTGGGAGATCGACTGCAGAAGAACCAACAGCTACAGTCCATATTTCTAGCGCTGCTAACTACTAATTACTAACTACCAATTAGACACTCAATAAGACACGCTGGAGGGACTATCTGTCCCGGCTGGCCTGGGAACGCCTGGGATACCCCCGGAAGAGCTGGCAGAAGTGGCCGGGGAGAAGGAAGTCTAGGTGTCCCTGCTTCGGCTGCTGCCCCCGCGACCGGACCCCGGATAAGCGGTGGAGAATAGATGGATGGATGGATGGATGTTATTGTTTTGGGTAATTTCAGAACCAAACTGGATGTGCCATAAAAGGATTGATTGTCTCCTTCATCATTTCTAAGTCTTGGGGAACTTAGAGTGCTTTCTGACAGATGCACATTTCAAGATTACGAAACAGAGGAGAGCCGGTCTACTACCTCTGAACCTCCGCAACATATGGTTCTTCGACCAGGATAATGTAATTACGAAGCGAAAATGGCTCAGGTTCACCCAAGTGAAGATGTAGGTCCACGCAGGCAAACTTTTCAACCAAGATGGATGGATGACTATGAAGGGTACACCCTCCCACAAGCTGAGCTTCCCACCCTGTACCTCCACTGCGTAGAGGAAACTGACTGGAGCAGAAGAGGAGAGGGAATTGCCGAGATGACACCCCTCACCCAGCGCCCGCTACAGCATACTCATCATCCTGCTGAGTTCATAGAGACATCTCCCAGTCACATTGGAGCCGCATCACCAGGGTATGTGAGTACGCCACGGCAAGGTTGCAGCTGATGGTGATGGACATCAGACGACAGATAGGAGTGGTGCAGTCCCTCCCAATTCACAGACACACAGCTGTACCAACAACAGAGTCACTCCCCTGCAAGACGAGAGAGCACCAGGTCCCCTCCGTCACAACAACCCATGCTTCATTCATCACCTGAAACATGTATTCCCCCCCACTAGGAGTCCAGGTCTGCCAACGGATGCCACCACCCCTCTCGCAGGCCGCACCGCCGCCACCAATAAGGGAGCTGCACCGTCCGCTACATTACCGGACAGAAATATAGCCGACCTTCATTGGCTACCGCTTCCCCCAACAGTTGCCTTATTCGATGATGATTATGAGCCACCAAGAGACCAGCCTGCTGATGTTGTGGAGAACCTTAGAGAACGTCTGCAGCGGATGGAAGCACGACTGTCACAAGCCCCATCCATACTGTCCGAACCACAATATAATAGTGTGCTGCCATCAGTTGCACCCCCGAGACCCCCACAACCTCTGCAGCGCCACTGCCGAACAGCAAAGAGAGGACATACAGGGGCCCGGAGCCGTCTATCCCTAAGTTCACACGGGGTGACCCCAGAAAGTTTTCCAAACTAAAGCTTGCACTCGATAATATTCTTCCTGCTGATGCAACACAGATTTTCAAGTACCAAGTGCTCTGTGACCACCTCAAGTTTAAAGAAGCTCTCCTGATAGCTGATTCCTATAGCAACTCCTTATTCCCATACTCTGACACTATGACTTCCTTGACCAAACACTATGGTGAGCCCCACCAGCTGTTTCTACAGCAGATTGCAGAGCTCTATCCGAGCTGGTGACACCATAGCATTCAGGAGGTTTGCTCTGAGAGTCCGAGCTCTCGTCGGGACGTTGGAGCAGCTTGGTGAAGATGGACGCATAGAGTTAAGGTGTGGGTCTCATGCTGCCAGTTTAATGAGGAAGCTTCCCCAGGATCTCAGAGCCAACTTCCGACACTATCTTCACTCCCATTTTTTACTGGACTTCGGGGAGTGGCTTGAATACGAGCTGGAAATCCAGGAGGACGGAGACAGGTTGGGCAAGATGGAGGATGTCCAGAGAGGGAGAAGCTGGGCAACTTAAGCAATTACCCAAGGAGCAGAAGACGACCTGGGTGAAGTCCAACAATCGTTGCCGGTGTTGTGGACGACACCATCAGGCCGCCCAGTGCAGGTAAAGAGTCCTATGTAAGACAAGCAAGGGGAAGCACCTTGAGGCCTTGCATGGGCTTAATCTTCGGTCTGGCAGGAATGAGCTCACACTAAGGAATGGCACTGGGGCAGAGTTGAAGTCGACACAGATGTTTTGTACCTGGGTCATCGTGCCAGCTGCAATCAGGTCCTTTTAAAGGTCAGTAAGGGGCTACTGCGTAATGGTGACCACTCTTTGGAGACATACGCCATTTCAGATGATGGCTCAGAGAGGACAATCCTCCTCCAGGAGGCCGTTTAGAGGCTGCAGCTTCAGGAAAAAACTCCAGAGAGCCTCACCCTGAGAATAGTTCTGCAGGATGTGGAAACACTACATGGCTCATCGGTGATGATAAAAATATCTCCAACTGATCAACCAACAAAGTTTACTTTTGAGAGTGCCTTTACTGCAGGCGGACTAGGCCTTGCTGAACACTCTTACCCAGAAAAGAGACTTCAGCGCAGACATAAGCACCTCAGGATGCTCCCCCTGCAGCCGTTTCCACTTCTGTCTATAGGATCAAACTGTCCGCACTTGTTGACCCCAATTGATCCAGTCCGTTTTGGCCCACCTGGGGGCCCAGCTGCGGTGAAGACCAGGCTTGGTTGGTCACTGCAAGGCCCATTCAAGTCCTTCCAACAGAGCTTCCGCCCACCACAGTGTCTGTTCATGTCCACCACCTCCCCTGCAGCTGAACTCTTTAACCAAGTAGAGAAGCTCTGGCAACTGGACACCCTGCCATACAGAAATGAGAAGCTGATGACTCGGTCACGGAGAGATCAAGAGGCCTTGAATCTTTTAGAGGCAAACACTTGAAGAGTGGAGGTGGATGGGGTCCTCAGATATGCCACCCCACTATTGCGGGTGAGTATCCAGGCTTCAGGTGCAGCCTGAAGCAGTACTTCTGAGGGTATCCTCAATTCCAAGCCCTTTGGCTATGTGTAATCCGACGTAGCCAAGTACATATCGCTGCAGCGTTGGTTGGATATCCAACTGCGCCCATCCAAGTCGGCCATTTTGATTACGTCACTCCCCAACTACGCCCATCCTAGTCGGCCATTTTGAATATGTCACCCCTTGGAAGTGTGGCGCGGTGAAAGTAAAAATATGAAGGGCAAACTTTAGAAAGTTTTTAGAAAGTTTTGAATACAACATAAAAAACTGCATTCACGTCATTTTCATTGATAGTAGCCATTGAAATAATTTCCCAAATATAAAAATGTTGCAATAAACATGCATTATCGTAATTGCTTCATGGCAATATAGACATTAATTTAAAAATAGTTAAATTAATCTTGCAAACACTGAATTCAACTCTATACATAATATTATGTTAAAATAGTATGTGTTAACCCTCAATTTGACCCATTTCCGTTTTTGTGGTAATCAAAGTGCTGGTTATACTTTTTTTCTTCTTCATGAAATTTGGTGACTTTTCCTCATCTGGGGTCATGAATTTGTGTGTAAAATCTGGTCACTTTGATGTGTAGTGGGGTGTCTGTGCAGAGTTTGTATACAAAGATGATGTTGCGGGTCATTTTGACCCAGACACATTAATGTGGGTAAGTAGCTGTTCAGATCCAAAAAATCCACCCAGACGAAGGTGTGTGTGAAGGATCTGGGTCTGAGGGTCTGTGTAAAACACTCTACATCACCACATCAAAGTCGAAGCAGACAAGATTTGCCATCACGAGAGTTTATTTGATTTTATCAGCATTTCAGACCTTCAAATCCCCACCAATAGAGAGGATGATACTGGAAATGAGCAACTTGGAGGGGAGACATACAGGGGTTGGACAATGAAACTGAAACACCTCTCATTTTAGTGTGGGAGGTTTCTTGGCTAAATTGGACCAGCCTGGTGGCCAATCTTCATTAATTTCACATTGAACCAATAAGAGCAGACTCTGAAGGTCCAATTAGCAGGGTAAGAGCACAGTTTTGCTCAAATATTGCAATGCACACAACATTATGGCTGACATACAAGAGTTCAAAAGAGGACCAATTGTTGGTGCACGTCTTGCTGGCGCATCTGTGACCAAGACAGCAAGTCTTTGTGATGTATCAAGAGCCACGGTATCCAGGGTAATGTCAGCATACCACCAAGAAGGACGAAACACATCCAACAGAATTAAGTGGTGCAAGGAGCGCAAATCTTGGGATGTGGACAATGTGAAACATGTATTGTTCTCTGATGAGTCCGCCTTTACTGTTTTCCCCACATCCAGGAGAGTTACGGTGTGGAGAAGCCCCAAAGAAGCGTACCACCCAGACTGTTGCATGCCCAGAGTGAAGCATGGGGGTGGATCAGTGATGGTTTGGGCTGCCATATCATGGCATTCCCTTGGCCCCATACTTGTGATACATGGGCACGTCACTGCCAAGGACTACCGAACCATTCTGGAGGACCATGTGCATCCAATGGTTCAAACATTGTATCCTGAAGGAGGTGCCGTGTATCAGGATGACAATGCACCAATACACACAACAAGACTGGTGAAAGATTGGTTTGATGAACATGAAAGTGAAGTTGAACATCTCCCATGGCCTGCACAGTCACCAGATCTTAATGTTATTGAGCCACTTTGGGGTGTTTTGGAGGAGCGAGTCAGGAAAAACTTTCCTCCACCAGCATCACGTCGTGACCTGGCCACTATCCCGCAAGAAGAATGGCTTAAAATCCCTCTGACCACTGTGCAGGACTTGTATATGTCATTCCCAAGACGAATTGACGCTGTATTGGCCGCAAAAGGAGGCCCTACACCATACTAATAAAGTATTGTGGTCCAAAACCAGGTGTTTCAGTTTCATTGTCCAACCCCTGTATGTTTCAAGAATCACAGCAACATACAGCTGTGAGAGCAAGACTGACAATTTGATCTAGACTCGAGTCAGGCCAGCTTAATCCCCAGCACCAGCTATCTTTTAACAGGTCAAGCTCAGGTCCCTCAACCAACATCAAGTGGACAGGTGAAAAGAAAATGAAAAGCCCAGATCCCAAGGTCTGTCCCTCCCAAGACGACAGTAACTCTTGTGTGAAATGTAAGAATTACATCTGCAGAAAGTACACTGCAGTAATATTCTGAAACGTGTTTGTGATGAGGGAAAACACCCACACAAAATAGTTATTAAATAAACTGTTTATTATTTAATTAAAATTGTATTGTATGTCACTTTTCTAAAGGTTTATTTTATTGATTTAACCTGTTTTTGTGACTGTTTTGCATTAATTTACAAAGTACGGGTAAAAATAACCTGCAACATAATTAATATATTTTTTTCAACATAGTATAAGGGTTAAAAAGGTTTGTACCATAGGTCTAAACAAGTTTAACCCAAACAAAAAATATTTTTCACAATTAAAAGTTAACATAACAACAAAAATTAAAGATAACAACAACAATAATAATAACATAATATATTTATACAGATTTTGGGGTGGTAGGTGGGCCAAGGGGAGACAGGGGGGGTGCCCGTCCTCTGGCTAAGGGGAAAGGGTAGGGGTGTTAAACATTGCCGACACAGCTGAACAAAAATCAGTAAAAACTGCGTAATCTTCTTGATAGTCGAAAACAAAACGGAGGCATTCTCTTGAATCATGGATTTCATCATTGGTGATGTTCTGAAAGAACTGCTGTCGATCCTCTGCTGTCATGGAAAATATGCTGGGCAGTTCAACATGTCCCGTATCCAGCATACTGCTTCATTGATTGTTTTCATGGTGCTCTGAGAGAAAGACAGGAGTACATTTTATATCACATTTACATTTAGTACAATACTTTTCACCAATAAACATATTCCCATCCTAATAACATACTGTTAAACCCACTGAGGTCCAAATAATGCTGTGTGTTTGGATGGTCTGAAAAAAACAACTGTTTCAACATCCACACATTGTATCATGATACACTACATCACGTGCTTGCATACACACCACACTTACTCTAAGGCACTGAAAGTGCAGTATCAACCACTAAAACCTTCTTGACCCCCTACACATCAATACCTGTTCAAGGGATTCCTCGGGATGTATGTCCCCCATACGTTGAATTTTGCTAAGAAAGAAAGAAGAGACCTTGTGAGGAGTATAGTACAATTATAGAATATTTGGTTTTTAGATTGGATTTACAGTTACTGCAATGCTGGAGGCCAAATGATGGGGGGAAGTAGAAGAAGAAATGGGCATGTTGTTGGAAGGGCAGTCATTTAAGTGTGGAGTTACCTGGTCTTTCCTGAGTGCCATACAAACAGTGGAAGTGTGCAGTTGACCTGCACTGCAGGTTGCATTTACACATGTCATACTCTGTAAAATAGAAACAAAAGCACTTATCAATAACTCATAGAATTGTAGTAATTGTTCATAGTTGTGGTGTAAAACAAATCACATCTATGTCTGCAACCCTACCTGCATGATGCACAGCATGTTTAAGGTGATTATCAATATCATTAGAAAATGTGTAGTTATTCTCTGTAGAGAATTTGCAGCAGGGGCATTTAAATACACCATCCTTGAGGTACTTCTGAGTGGCTGGATGGTCTTTAAAGTTTGTTGGATGCTGAAAAACATGATCAAATCATGCATTATGCGTTAATCATCATAGTGGTTATCTACAGGGCTTAAACATGCCTTTTACATTTGAAGATTCATCAAGCTGGCCTGCTGACAAACCTTGACCAAAAAATTTGCCTTTATCTGTGCATGTAAAGTTTAAAAAAAAGTTAATGATTATTATCTATGACAATAAGCTGTACTGTTCGCCAACATATTCCCTGCCCCGGTAGCCCCTTACCGGTAGCCCCCCCCTCCAGCCCCTGGTAGCTCCATACCGGTGGCCCCATACCGGTAGCCCCGTACCAGTAGCCCCCCATACCAGTAGCCCCCATACTGGTAGCCCCCTACCGGTAGCCCCTTACCGGGGGCCTTCCCTCCGGTCCCGGCCCCGGTAGCCCCTTACCACCCCAGTAGCCCCGTACCAGTAGCCCCCCTCCGGCCCCGGTAGCCCCCTACCGGTAGCCCCCCTCCGGCCCCCGGTAGCCCCATACCGCCCCAGTAGCCCCGTACCGGTAGCACCCCTCCGGCCCCCGGTAGCCCCCCTCCGGCCCCGGTAGTCTTTTGTAAATGGACATTGTGTTACAAGTTAAACCGCTAGTACCTCTGCTAAGTATACTGATGTGTAATTAACGTTAGCAGGCTAATAACATTTTAATTTTCACTCTAACTGTTGGACTCTTACTAATCTTGCATACTTTTTTCACACAAAAATGATAACGTTCTGTAATGTTCATTTGACATCACGGGATGGATATTGCATAAACTCAATTTCACAAAACACATCTATAACTAAAATTAAACAGGACCTCGCGCTAGCTAAAATTAAATTGATGGTAGCCTACAAAATTACTACCTTATGATGCAAAAAAACTAATGAACACAATAAACTAGATCGTCACATCAAATATCATAAATATTTCATCCAGCAGGGTCAACAAAGTAATATCGTTAGGCCTATGAACATAAAATTATGTATTTTTCACTTACCGACATCATTCGTTTTCCCATTTGCTATGAGCAGTAAAGTTTTGTTTGCGCCTAAGAAAGCTCATAGTCACATGACGTAATCAAAATGGCCGACTTGCATGGGCGGAGTTGGATATTCAACCGACGCTGCAGCGAATGGCTTCTCAACGTAGCAGACTTGTACCCGGTAACTCCTAATCTGTTCCTGATGGGGTGGCCAGACCCCTCCCTACCTCAGGCAGTATACCACGACTCAGAGCGGCTCAGCCAGCAAGGCTGCATACCTTATCAGGGGACTTGGCCAGATCCAGCCACTAGGGGCGCAATTGGGCCGAGTGTGAGTGCTCGTAAGAAAAATAAGTAAATTCAATACTTACTCAGACTCAAAGTTCGACTCAAATTCAAGAAGAGTTACGCAACAGGTAATATACAAAAGTTACATAAGTTGCTGATGACCTCTCTAGTTTTCAAGAGTGTCCAGCTTTGTGTTGAGTCTGTCGGGGATTATGTTTTAAATGTAGAACTGTAATCTACAAAGAGCATCTAGACATAGTTCTGCTGCTGCTCCAGGTGGTTCAGTGTAGAGTAGAGAGCTATGGCGATGGTGTTCTCTGTGGATCTGTTCGCTCGGTATGCAAACTGGTGTGCGTCAAGGTCTGGGGGGAGATAGTCCTTCATGTGCTGAATGACCAGTCTCTCGAAGTACTTTATGATTACCAGCGTGAGGGCCACTGGGTGGTAATTGTTCAGGCTGGTGATGGGAGACTTCTTCGGTACCGGGATAACTGTAGAGGTTTTCAAGCAAGACAGGATGACTGCGTAGGCTAGGGAGAGGTTGAAGATCCTGGTGAAGGTGGGGCTAAGAGGACAAAGCATGTAGACGTTGAACAAAAAGGGTCCCAGGATGGACCCTTGGGGAACCCCACAGGTTATACCCATTCGGTTTGAGAAACAGTTCCTAAATTTGAACAAAGTAACACCCGTCCTCAAGGTAGGACTCAAAGCAGTTTAAAGCTTTACCAGAGATTTACACCCAGTCTTCTAACACCCAGTTTTTTTCATGGTGCCTTTTGTCTACTTTTAAGCATCAAAACCTTTAACACACCTTTAAGTGTAAGATTTCAACAGATCATCATCATTAGAACATAGCGTATCTTCAAACCTGATAATTTACAAAAATTGTGTCCCTGTGTTACCATCTATGACTCTTCCCTGAGCAACTGTGGAATTAACTGTTGGTCACCATCCACTCTATAAACAACATTGTGGAGCAATAATTTGTACAATGTTGTCTCTCACATCTGATACCAGATGTGGCTTCATTTTTGTTTTTTCATTGATAGCTGTCCAAGTCTGTGTTCGGCTTAACAACTGGTGTTGGGGATGACTTCGATCTCATTGGTAGTACAGTAGCCCGGCCGTGCCCAGCCCCAAGAGGCCCCAAGAGGCCCTTTCATTGGGCTCACAACCCATAGGAGGGGCCAAAGGGGTCGGGTGCTATGTGGAACGAGTGGCGAAAGGATTCCCGGGTGCAGAAGCTGATTCTATGGATATGGATCGTCACCTCTCTGGTGGGGAATGAGCCTGATCTGATGTGCAAAGTGGAGAGATTCTGGCTGCACATAGTCAGTCTTGTCTAAACGCACAGCTCTGGCTCTTGGACCAGCCTTCTTGAGAGTTGTGGGAGGTGCCAAGCAGGAGTGGGCATACTTGTTTCCCCCAATCTTGGTGCCTGTACGTTGGGGTTCACCCCAGTGAACGAGGGGGTAGCCTCCCTTCACCTTTGGGTGGGGGGACAGGTGCTGACTGTTGTTGGTGCTTATGCGCCTTATAGCACTGAAGAGAACCCACCCTTTTATGAGTCCTTAAGGGGGTGCTGGAGGGTGACCCCCCATGGGGTTCTACTGGGAGACTTCAATGTTCACGTGGGCAATGGCAGTGAGACCTGGAGGGGTGTGGTTTGGACACCCCAGCTTGAGCCCGAGTGGTGTTCTGTTTTTGGACTTTTGCGCTCGGCACGGATTGTCCATAACGAACATGTTCAGGCATAAAAGTGTCAATATGTGCTCCTGTTTCATCTGATCTGCAGCCTACCTGGTGGTAAGTTGGCTCCGATGGTGGGGGAGGATGGTGTTGAGGCAGGGCAGGCCCAAAGGCATTATTTGGGTCTGCTGGGATTGCCTGGCAGAGTCCCCCGTTGGGCAGAGCTCCATCTCCCACCTATAGGAGAGCTTCGATCACGTTTCAAGGGAGGTCGTGGACATCGAGTGGGCCCTGTTCCACGCCTGCATTGTCGAGGCGGCTTCCTTGAACTGCTGTGACAGGGTTGTCGGTGCCTGTCGTGGCAGCAACCCTCGAACCTGCCGGTGGACACTGGCCGTGAGGATAGCCGTCAGGCTGTAGATGGATACCTATCGGCCTTCCACGCCTGTATGACTCCAGAGGCAGCTGATGGATATTGGTAGCCAAAGCGGCATATGGCTCAGGTGGTTGCAGAGGCAAAAACTCAGGTGTGGGAGGAGTTCGGAGAGGCCATGCAAAAAGACTTCCATACAGCATTGAGGCGATTCTGGTCCACCATCCGGCGTCTTGGGGTTGAAGCAGTGCTCCATCAACATTGTTTACAGTGGGGATGGTGTGCTGTTGACCTCAACTCGTGACGTTAAGGCTCCGTGGGCGGAGTACATAGAAGAACTCTGAGGGCTGAAGTCAAGTCACTGAGGTGGTTAAAATGCTCCGCGATGGCAAGGCTGATGTGGTCATTTTGGCTTCATCAGGTCGTGATCTACAGCTTCTGCTGGAGTGGTTTGCAGCCGAGTGTGAAGGAACTGGGATGAGGATCAGTGCCTCCAAGTCCGAGATCATGGTATCTCAAGTACCACGAGACGCTTATCGCTGCAGGACATTTTGGACCGTCCAACTCCGCCCAACCAACGTCCAACTCCGCCAAACTCCGCCCATCCAAGACTCGGCCTTTTTTGATGACGTCATGCGACTACGAGTTTTATTAGGCGCAAACAAACTTTACTGGCCATAGCGAATCGGCAAACGAAGCGAAGCCTTAAAACGAACGATGTCGGTAAGTGAAAAATACATAATTTTATGTTCATGTTGACGATATTACTGTGTTGACCCTGCTGGATGAAATATTTATGATATTTGATGTGACCATCTAGTTTATTGTGTTCATTAGTTTTTTTGCCTGAAAAAGTAGTTGTTTTGTAGAGTACCTTCAATTTAGTGTTAGCTAGCGCAAGGCCCTGTTTTGTTTTACTTAAAGATGTTTCTTGTGAAATTGAGTTTATGCAATATCCATCCCGTGATGTCAAATGAACATTACAGAACGTTATCATTTTTGTGTCACGAAAGTATGCAAGATTAGTAAAAGCCAGTTAGTGAAAATGATTTCAGCTTGAGAAATATAACGTTATTAGCCTGCTAACGTTAATTACACATATCAGTATAGTTAGCAGAGTTGCTAGCGGTTTAACTTGTAACACAATGTCCATTTACAAAAGTTTTGACTATGTTGGCGAACAGTACAGCTTATTGTCATAGATAATAATCATTCATATTTTTTAAAACTGTACATGCACAGAAAACGAAAAATGTTTTGGTCAATGTTTGTCATCAGACCAGCTCGATGAATCTTCAAATGTTTAAGGCATGTTTAAGCCTTGTAAAGAACCACTATGATGATTAACGCATAATGCATGATTTGATCATGTTTTTCAGCATTCAACACACTTTAAAGACCGTCCAGCCATTCAGCAGTACCTCAAAGACGGCATATTCAAATGCCCCTGCTGCAAATTCTCTACAGAGGATAATTACAAATTATCCTATCATATTGATAATCACCTTAAACATGCTGTGCATCATGCAGGTAGGGTTGCAGACATGGATGTGGTTTGTTTTACACCACAATGTACAACTACTTCTTTTACTACACTTTACAGTACACGCTTTATATGGCCTTGGGGTGGAGATTTGACTTCAGTCAGGTATGATTTTGTGGGGACTCCTCTTGTGAAAATTCGTGACCCTGACACTAATGCAAACATACACAAACTTTTATGGTCCTAAATTATTATTTTGTCTGTGAGTTAAATATTCTAAGCAAGTTGAGTATTCCCGTTTGAGTATTCCTACTCTCATTAACTGATATTTTCACACAGCCTTCGTCATACTGACAAAGCATCCTTTATTTTAAACCTGTATTGTGAGCCTGTTTGCACTTTGTTTCTTTTAGGATGACATGCCATGGATACGAAGGTGGTGGTGCCATTCGATGCTTGCAAATATGACTCTTGCTGCAAAGTATGCAATTACTGCTTATTTTCTTCAATGTAAT
>CAJRST010000002.1:3762739-3817683 GCA_907169785.1 Menidia menidia
CTGATTATTTTTGCCTGCCCTTGTACCGACCATTTTCCGATTAAACGACTGTGATTTTGATTCTCTTGTCTCGAGTCATGTATTTGGGTTCTGGTGTTACGCTCGTGATATTATCAGACGCCATATTGATCCTTTTATCTTGTGCATTTCTGTCCCTTAATGAGATGTAAGCAATTCAGACTTACATCTCATATTTGCCCTGTTAGAAGTGTTATGTATATATTTACCAAAATAGTCAGACTGACAATGCAACAAACTATCACACAAGGACACAGTCATTCACACCAACAAGACTTTCAGGCACCCTCTAATTAATGGAAAGCAAAGCATGCCTTAGAGGGGCTAAACAGTCAAATCACAGTCTCTTAACAGTTCACAAAACATTCCTTCAAGAACAATTTTGTCCCACATGAGCTGTTGTATCCTCACCATGGCAAGCTCATGTAAATGTCAAGAGAGATCTGCCCTCCTTTTGTTTGCTGCAGAAATTGCCAGCAGCTCATTTCCTCCAGGAACGCATTAACAAAGCAATTAATTCTGTCATTAATTCAAAGGAATCCCAATTCAGTGAACACTTCAAATTAATCTGTTGAGATTTGCTCTCACACAATGCTCAATTTCTATTTTCTTTGTTTCATCAAAGAAACTGTAGCTTAAGAAATTTATTTTTTCCCTTCCATTTGTGCCTGTCAGGTCCTATGTAGCAAAGCATTTCACCATCATAGCCAGGTTACAAAGTATGATACTAAAACATGCATCCATGCAGGTAAAAAACTCAAGGCACTGATAACGGTAAAAACAAAATCATCAATATTTATTCTCAACTGTAATGAATACTTATTAATTGAATTACTTGAAAGAATGGTCTTTAAATCAGTGTGTATGGGACAATTCAATGTTAAAAGTTTTGTTTTCTTTGTCCTGAGAAATGATGATTTCCGCAAAACCACTAAATGTTAGATCTGGCCACTGGCCACACAGCGCTGTTTATCTCCTCAGTCACTGGGTTATAAATACTAGTGTGCTTGGCATCTCCACAGTATGAAGCTACTTGCAGGGTGATAAGGTGCTAATTAGTGGCTGTTAAAACGAGTTTTAAAAAAACACTGCGTATGCAAAATGAAGCACATTTTCCGTTCCCACCAAACGTTCTGCCTATCCTTTTCCTTTTTTCCCTCACACTTGAGAGATGTCTCTTAACAATGTTTAAGAGAACCTTTCCGTTTCCCCCCATTGTACCTTCCAACAAAGTTATTTTGACAAATTAAGGCTGTGATAAGAACTTATCTTTTACTCAGAGGCAGACTTTTATCTATTGTATTTTAGTCTTTCCCATCTCTTGCACCACACCACTGTCACCCCCATTCACTGTGACATTGTTGAAGCAATTGGTATGTCATGTGACCAGAAAGGCCAGATAAATTTGTAACCCTCATGGATTAACCTCTGGTATCTGAGGTAGGTTATGAAAGGTGCAGTTAAAGATATGGTAAGACTCATTTAAAGAAACCTTGATGCTTGAAAGCAACTTGTTTCTTTGGCCAGTACATGGTCTAGAGAAAGGTCCTGAGTCTGAAAGCCGTCAGGGGGTTATTAAGGCGTAAAGTGTATTCTTTTGGTGTGAGGAGGGTGAGAGGATGGAGGTTGCTGAGAAACACTGGTCTTCATCTCAGTTACATTATTTCAAAACCTTCAACCAGGTTTCACCACATGCTGTACCTTAACTTTTAAAATACTTTTTAAAGTTCATCGCAGTCACGCAATCAAACTAGTTGAAAACGAATCCAGATTTAAAACAGAAGAGGGGGAAAATATATTCCACAGCAGGACAATTAGGAAAAATAGCTCTTGGAACATCAAATAAACAATTGATATCAGCTGCTTTATATTTGTCCATAAACTGTATGTACACTATTTGACCCAATCTTTCACAGCCCACAGCATCAAGATTTATTATTCTTCAAAGCAGAACACAGACTGCATAAAAACCACCTGAAATAAATTAATTAAAGCCTCTTAGTATCAGCTGTTGGATTTCCAAGAGGTCCGTACGTAGAATCCTTTGTTTTAAAGGTAATTTCTTTGTAGTGTTAATTGCACCTACATTCTTACCCACTTTGTCAGACAACGGCACAACAGAGCTGATAATTTACAGGAGCACACAGGGCTTGATTACTGCAATCAATATAACAAGGAAAAGTCTGTGGAATAAGGAAGGCAGGGGCCAAAGCTGAAAACACTATATTTTCCATTTATTGGCGTTTAAGCGTGGAAGCTGGAGGAGCGATAGTTTGAAAAATGTAACTAAAGGATTGGATTCAGTGGGATACAAATGGCAAGCATTGCTGTTGGGCATGATGACGTCCCTTTGATGTGAGCTATAACTAGCTTTAAGCTCAGCTCGGGCACATCACGGCTACATCCGACTTTGTTGTGTCAGCCAACTGTACCTTTAATTTCGAATTCTCCAGTATCTCAGAGGGGGTGACATGAAAGGGCCGGGTCATTAGTGTATTGTAATGTTTGCCCATAACTGCATAAGTTGGACTTACATATTTTGTCATTTCTATCAACGTTATGCATGATTGACCGAGAAATTATTTACATATCAGATCAAAATTGCCAGAGGAGAGCATTAATTATTTAAAACGTAACAGAGTCAAAAGAGCAGCATCCCTCCTCATAGTTTGTTGCAGGCATGGGCTGAAAGCTACTCTGCACCAAGTAAACACAATTATCTCAGTTTTAAAGACATTTGAGAGAAAGCGGTCATGTACAAAGGCTGGAGCACCTTCAGTTACAACAGAAAAATGTATGTTTGCCCTTCATGGTGCAACATCTGGAGAGCCATCTTGGGCTGCTGATGTTGTTAGTAGTCTAAAAAATATAAACTGCATCATTTTGATCAGTGTCATTGAGCATGGTACATGTACTGACTTGATCAATTAAACTTAAGCAATGTGTTAGCAGGGTTGCTCTTTTTTTTGTTGTGCTTATTTAACTCATCAGTTATGACACCTCGAATAACATCAACCAATGCCATCCATCCATCCATAATGAATACGGCTTGTACCCTGATAGGGTCGCGGGGGGAACTGGAGCCTATCCCAGTGGTCAACGGGCGAGAGGCAGGGTACACCCTGGACAGTCCGCCAGTACATCAACCAATGTTACAGTTCAATTAGATTTTGAAAGTGGGACATTTTATAATTTTATGGAACATATTAGCTCATCGCGCTGCGATGGACTAGGGGACCATCCAGGGTGTACCCCACCTCTCGCCCATTGACCACTAGAATAGGCTCCAGTCTCCCCGAGCACCCATTAGGGAATAAGCTGTTACGATAATGGATGGATGGATGAATGGATATTAGCTCATCATGAGTTTGGTGACAACAACCTCTCTAAAAAAAACTAAAGTAAGTGGAACTAAATACAGTAGCACCTCTACATATGAATTTAATTTGTTCCGGGACCTTTTTCGCGTGTTAAAATATTCGTACGTTGGTTCAAATATTCCCATAATAATACACTGTAATTCGTATAATTCATTCCACAGCCCAAAAACCTACAATAACCCCTTAATAAATTCTGCAGATAATTACACATAGCAATAAAGCAAATGAATTATATAAGAGAGATGTAAAAAGAAAGAAATTATAAAGAAATTATCAATAAAAAGACTTTTTTATTGGCACTTATTGGTGAAGGAGGTGTAGCCTTAGTGCTGCAGGAGACAGAGGAGAAGGTCGGTGTGGAGATAAAGGGGGTGACTGAGATACAATATGGACCGTAACGTACTCTTCATTTCACTAGTTGAACTTTAAACTTACTTTAAAGTTTACTTAGCATTTTTTATTTAATTTCATATTTAATTTTTTTTTCTACGACTTCAACATCATATGTTGGAAATTTACTTCGGATGTAGAGTAAAATATTTGATCAAATTTCACTTTGGATGTTGGAAAATCTGTATGTTTAGGCAATCGTAAGTAGAGGTTCTACTGTAATTACAATTGGAGGACTAACTTTCAACTAGGGTTAATTAGAACAGCTCAGTAATATATTGTGTGTAAAAAAAAAGAGCACCTTGGAGAGACAGAGTCTATAAAGATGATCAGAGGTTCAGCATGCTGCAAAAAATCTAACACTTTTGGAAAATGTATATTATATAATACAATGTATAATTCTTTAACTTTTCTCTGACCTTATTTTTATACAAATTTTACAAAACGATACCAGTCATTCAGTAAAAATAATTTTCCAAAATAATGAACTTGTTTGGACCAAAGCTCATTCAGCTCATTCATTGAAGTTCAATGTTCCTGCATCTTCCATACTGAAAGGAGGTGGATGTTTCAGCTTATTGTCAGCCTTCAGTTCCAAAGCCTCCATCTCCAAGGGTTTTGGAGATGTTATTTTTCCTATGTAATTAATATCTTGCACCACTAGAGATTCATTTTCAAACTTATATACAATTTTTCACCTGTCCAGTGGAGGCTGTGCTCAAGATAATATAGTTTATTTAAGCAAATAAATTGCTAAACTTTATACTTTGCCTGCTTTAACATTATGGCTCAGGTGTGGAATAGTGTTGGACTGACCTTGCAAATTATTGCTAAAGAACCTTGCATGTGTTTCTCTGTCCACCAGTCTGAAATTTAATGCCAATGTCGTTGCTGTGGTACATAATGTTCTATGGACATACTTTTTTACACTAACAGGAATAATAACATGCACTTAACTTTATGGTTTGAATTTAACTCCAGCTCATTTTCAACCATTTATCTGTGGAGATCATTCAGTTTTCATCTTAATCATACAGTATCTTCTGAATTATAATCTTAGCATCTTTTCGAATATATTCTCATCTCCTTATTAATTGGTCAAGTAAACTATGTTTGATTTAATTTGTATTTCCTTTGAAATCATACTAATGATTTGAGTTGACATATGCAAATGGAGTCATGATAACACATAATTAAATTTAATATATAATGCTGCCTCCATACTTAGTAAACTTTATACATTGTCTATGAGGATAAAAAGGACTTAAAAATGCAGATAGAAACATTTTATTGCATTTCCCTTCTGTCCTTAGTGCCATCCCCATCAGCTTCCAAGAGAGTGTATTAGGGTGAATTCATGAGAGGCTTCTGTAATAGGCTGGCAGACACACAGGCACAGCCTGTGGAACCTTACAGACTGCTGAAGCTGGTCTTGGCACCGCTTTTGGCTGCTACGCGATTCTGTGCTCAAACACTCTCACACAACACATTCTCTCTGAAAAAAGAAGAAAAAAGTTTTAACTAGCTGGTCTTACCACTCCTTCATAAATGAGGAATCCTTTAGCATAAATAGATCTACATGTTCATTTGGTATATTAAGAGAGACACACAGTTAAAGAGTGTTCGTTACAATTGTAAATTTCTGCCCCCAGGCCCTTCGCCCGGTGCTAGATTACATGAGGTCTATGCTCATGGACAGCGCCTGGCATCTGATTGAGGGTCCAGTGCAGCTAATTAATTTCATTAGAAAGTGAAGTCATCTTGTAGTAGGAATTAATATTTGGAGCGTCATGTTGCTAATTTATTTCCAGATTTAATTAGCTCAGAGAAAAAATGTTGGTTGGGCAAGAGGACTTTTTAATTATCAGCTTGGATACATTTGAAAATGTTGATGCCTAAGGGTTGAGTTAATTAAAACCTGCATTATTTTAACTTTAATTAGCTCCCATCTTTGTTTTTCTTCACCATATGGCCATGTCCTGTAGTCAAATTTAGTTAATTAAGCTAATTAAGCTAATCATTTTAATTACTCAAGACAATGTGATTGGATTTGGGATGACTACAAGTTTATGGCCAAGTACTTGTTTTTCATTAAGATGAAGGGACAGAGTTATTTCTGATTGCAGTTGGCAAGCATAGCTGTAGTTTGAGATAGTGACAGCCTCTGAGATATTAAGGCTGAAATCTAATTGCATTCCTTGATATTAAAAAAATTAAATCTTTCACCAGTACATCTCTTACAGGGAAGAAATTAGTTGGAGCGTGGTCTTTTAGGTTTTAGTTTACAAGCCAATGTCATCCTCTTGTGCTCCATCAAACTAAATAATGTCTACCCTTCACTTAAAAAGGCCATTACTATAGATATTTGCTACCACAAAATAAGGGGTCTTATAATCTGCACATAGCGCGTGTTGTTACTTTTTACGTCAGCAGGATAGAAAATTTAATTGAAATTGAGTTATAGTATATGTGGTTGCTCGTGGGATGGGAGTCTGCCTTTCTCCTCTTTGACCCTGATGAGTGATGGCTTGGGCGTGGGTCTCTGTGAGCTGCTAGCAGCTGTGTGTCAGTCTGGACACAAGCTGGGCCATTCCAGAAGCCAGGCCTAGTTGACAGATGCAGAAGCTAAACCCAATTAGGAAATAATACTGGGAGACATCATGTCCATGTTTTCCATCATTGTTAAAAGATTTTGGTACTGAGTACCCCCACTTAGGTAATTTGTTTCCATGTATAATCCTATTGCTCACTATTAAATTAAACCAACTGGTCATTTCAGTTCGGAGCCCATAAATAAACTGGTTGCTATGTTCATGGACAGTAGTGGGACGTCTCATCAGATTAGAAGTGAAGCACTTAATAATTTGTAATGAAAAAAAGGTGACCTTCAGTGTCAGGTGACCTTAGTGGTCTGCCACACATATGGCTGTGCAATATTACTAATGTCTGCTCCTAATGTAGTTTTACAATCCTGATCCAGTACCACTCTCCACAAATTGTTTTGGACAAATGTTGTCGTGTGGTGAAATAGCAACGGGTAATGTGTGAGAGCTGTCTGGATGCATGACTGAGAGAAATAATGCTCTGATAGGCCCCTCTTTGCTTTCATCAGAGTGTAGCTTGTTAGTCATTATAGTATGGTAGTGTGTATTCTGTTTAGTGCTGGAGGCGGAACCCCCATTATTCTCACAGTTACACTGTAACTTGGAGTGCAACATGAGAGCAGATTTAGTCACTATGTGTTTGCTAAGCTCACCTGCCAGCTAGGTTTATGTCTGATCTTTGACGTCACTAATCATCTTCCTATATCCACAGCTGAAAAGCAATTGGGTTTCCATTTTGAAGTAGCAACACTGAGGATGAAATTATTTTTGTGCTGTATGATGCTGAAAAAGTACATGCTTAAATTTGTGGTATAAAATATAAAGTTTGAAACATTATACCCTCACCTCTGTTGGCATTTTTCTCAACAACATTGGTGATGCAATTACGCAGTAAACAATAGACTTCTTTCCCCACGTTAATTAAATCCCCAATACTCCAATTGCCTTTTTAATGTTTCAATGTGTCAAATGTTGTGGAAACATAGATTGATACATTTTGGCCATCCCTGTAACAAATGACCATATAATCACCCCAGATAATGGTAAAGATCATGGAAATTCTGATTATTGTGTGGTTAATGATTTTTCACTGAATGAAAAGTTAAAAAAAGAATGGTTGTATTTAACAATTAAACTAAACAATTTTCTGTTCTAAAATGTATTATAATGGGGAGGTTATTAGTCATACAATTGACAATGAGATCTTAGTGATAAGTTTCTGGTAGGTGATGTGGTCAGTTGCATGGAAGGATCCAATTGCAAAGGAGGGAAACACAGATAGCAACCTCGGACATAAGAAAAACTCATTTATTTACAACAAAAGGCACAGCCAAAACTGGATACAGAATGAATTAAACTGGGGGAAATAAAAAAAATAAAAAAATTAACTAACAAAATTAAGGAACTCACTGGGACAAAGACAGGGATACAGGACCATCGAAATCAAGATGAAGCTATGACACATCTCAGTCATATTCTCATTCATCCACATCATGGTCAAGCTTGAAAAGTTCAGTTAAGGTGATTGGACGTGACGTCCAGTTGCCTAAACAAGCATGAAGCTATGACGTTATAACGTAAACAAAGTTCTGACATTTATTCTGACGAGGATCTCGCACAGGATGAAAAGTTTGCGATGGACTGGCTTACCGTCCAGGGTGTACCCCGCCTCTCACTCAATTCAGGTCATGACACTTAGTAGGCATTGAGCTTTTCAAGGAGAGTATGGATAGAAGACAAAAAACCTTTCTCATTGACTTAATGTGTTTAATGAGGATATATGTGCATACTGTGGATTCAGTCAAAACAAAACCGTATTATCCTTGTTATATTAAAAGCTCAACACTGCGTTTAACACTCTCAGAATTTATGGTTTTCGTTTTTCATGAAATTAATGGCAGGTGTGGTTACTGCCACATAATATTCTACTTACAATTGCCATTGTTTATTCACTGCTGTTACATGGATGTAATTTAGAGGGTTAACAGTAGTTAAATTATTTTCTAATCGTGACTTCTCAGTTGTACACTTCTGGGATGACTGTCGAGACAATGATGCAAAAACTTTGTCGACTTTTTAACATTTTTATTGATGCTGCATCATATCAGGTTAAAAAGCACACTGATAAAATTATTCACAAAAGAAGGCTATGGGAGAACTAAATAGTACTGATCAGAAATCCTGCAAGACTAAAGTTAAAATGAAGCTCCATAGTACTCATCGTGAAATAAGATTATTTATGTAAAATACCTTCGTTATAGGTCTACTTTGTGGTATTATACAGATTTACCCACGCTATAGTAGTAGCATTTTTATTTCGCTGACCACAAATGGTAATAGAGCAACTTAATTAATGTGATCAATAGTACTTGTAACGCTTCCAACAATATCATGTTCAATATATTCTATAATTAATGGATATTAATGATGTTAAAATTGAAAGGAAATAGCTGATAGTACTGTATATTTCTTGCTTCCACTGAAAGGCTAATCTGATAGCTTGCAGATTGGAAAACAATTGTTTTTTTGTATCAAATTATTAACCAGGTTATTGTTCCCTTACATTGCTCCCTATCCTTTGTTGAAGTATAAAAACTTTGACTTTGACTTTTGAAGAGGGCATATACAGGTGAGCTTCACAATTGGGTGTCATATAGGGGATGTATTTTCACCAAGAGTTTAATTCATAAACTAATTATTTTAACTCTTTGTAAAAAAAACGTATCATCTGCCATTTTGAACCAATTTTAAGTAATTTGAACCAAAAAACCATTGCTGTGTCAGATGAAAATATAAGAAAATATCTTTTGTCACTTTCTCGGCCACATGAACGACTGAAATATAAACAATTGTATTAGTATTTCACATGAAATTATAATAGTATTACAGAATCTGATTACAATTAGCAAAAAAAATTCACAACGTATTAGAAGATGTGTGTGTATGGGGGGTCATGAAAGTATGCAATAAATGTTATGAAAATAAGGTTCAACACAATAATGCCTGAATGTTTTATGTGTCTAATAATTAGAACAAGTCACTTTTGTGGTTCTGTGGAATGTCCAGCCCCCTCCTCTGGCCGAGGAGGTTTCAGTTAGAAGCAGTCTAATAGATTTAGATGAAAGGATGGAGTCATGGGAGCCTCAACCAGCAGAGAGCAAGGAGAGCATCTGCTCAAAGGCCACCTCCCCATGCCCAGATCACCATCTCCAGAAGAACTCGGGCACAGAGCCTCCGTCTCCAAAGCTCCACACTAATTCCAGTGCCCCCGTCACACACAGGCTAATTAAGGCCATGCATTTATTTATGACTGAGCTCATTAAACAGGGAAAAAGATGGTCGCCGCTCTAAAAACACATTAGTCCCCAAGGAAACTGACTGTGAAGTTGCACTCCTCGGGCTGTTTCAGGTCACAGAGTCTGAATCTTTGTGACATATAAAGAAACAACAAGATGTTGCCTTAAAAAAAGAGTGGGAAAATAATAAAAAGTGCTGAGGCAATGGAAACATGGTGCAAGACATTCTTCAGGGTATATTTGAAGCTGCTTGAACTGGTCCCATGATTAAATCCATAGGTGGCTGAATGAAAATTATTTTCTCTCAGGTCTAATGTTTTGCATTTCTTGTCTTGGCGTGTTTGTGTTATCTGTCTAATTTATGATGCATAATTTCTAATTGAAAATGACAACTGCATGAAAAAGATGTAATGATTGGCAGATATAATTCAACATAGATTAAAACAGAGTGCTCCTACCCTCAAAAAACCCCCACCACATCTACCCACCTTTTTATATAACTATGGTATTTAAGTTAATTTAGGACGTAGGCAGTGTAAAGCTATGAAATACAAAGACAGAGGATATCCCTCAGGTGTGTTTTCTCTCCCTGGAGTGAGTATGTATATGTGTGTGTGTGTCTGTGTAAAGGGCATACTCAGAGAGATCTTAGGAAGATCCTTCTCCTTTCCTTATAATTGCAAAGATAATGCCAAATCACACAGTCCTTTGCTGAGCCAACTGGCATCTAGCTTTACAGCTTTTTAATGACTTCAACTTTTAAGATTGAGAAATTCCTTTTTTGCAATCATACGTTTCATCGTAAACCTAAATTGATTGACTTTTTGCATGATTAGCATTTTTGAAAAGTTAAATTATCTCTTATGACACATGTATAGAAATGAGCTGGGTCTATATTCAAATATGAAATAAATATGAACTTTTGTTTGTAAAATGCCAACTCTGAGAGTGCATGGCACTTATTTAAGCAGATACTTTTACAAAATGTAAAATAAATTAATTTGTTTTCTGCTTTTATCATTTTACAAAACCCTCATTAAATTATATGTGCTCTCTGCCCTGACAAGCTGCAGGCACAAATACGTGAAATTCTTTTTACAAATAGGCAATATGAATGTTGTAGGTTTTAACCACACCAATCTATCCAAATGTGAAATAACAGTCCTCCAGATAGTAACATGGTTATTATGTCCATTCAAAGAAATTACAAAAGTGGAGAGACAGGATGGCGAAGAGTGAGTCATTCATGCACTGATACACTGCAGCAACAGTGCATCAGTTAACCCCACCATATTTTCTGGCAAAAAATGAGGCAGAAGATAGTGACTATCGTCAAGTCTTCATCCACAGGTTTTCTTACTCGGTGCAAAGCCCATAGACCTACTATGGCATCTCCTTCTCATCAAATTAATCCACAGTGTGTATCTCTACCAAATGTACATGCAGTCCCTATACTTCTCATGATGCAAAATATCTACCGTCAGTCTTTAATTTAAGTTTGATTCTCTGACCTGACGTGTCTCGCACAGATCAGCAATTCAACTTCTTTACAGTTTAAATCCAATCCATACTACCTAAAAAAGGCCAAAGTGTTGGCATGTGACATTGACTTTAGGATATAAAAATCTGTGATTATTTAGTTGTTAAGTGTATACCTGTTATTTTATGAGGACATGGCAGGCACATTGATACCAACATTTATAAATATATGCTTAATTTATCAAATATTATCTTAATTTATCTTTGCCGTGACAATAGTGACAAAACATATAGTTATATTTCAGCTGATTGTTGAAATTTAATTTGAAATAGTGAAGTGAATTTCAAGTTTCAAGCATTGATAGTGAGACTCATGCAATAATTTTCTTACTCACAAATGTGTCATACATTAAAAAACAATTACACCACTGATGTTTTAAAAAACATGTTATAGCTACATTGTTTTACTAAGGAAACAGCTTGGTTCTAAAGGCTAAAAATTGGAATGAGACCACAAACAGATGACTCCAATTACTGCATATCTAAGTTTACCTTTAAAGACTGTCACATACTGTTATCCTTACTTAAGAGGAGAATGAACAACTCTAACAAGGTGGTCTTGAGTTCAGATCTCTTGTTTATACTTTCTGTTTTATATGTGTTTTACCTTCTACGCATAATTTATTTAAAAAAACAAACAAACATTCTGTTGTATTTGGTGTGTTGTTGGTATATCAGGTCATCAGTGCCAAAGACAAGTTTTACATGTCTAAGAAATTATCAAAACCTTGACAGCAGCATTTGATGATCATTGATGATTTAATGTGAACTGGTAAATTGTCTTAGGCCAAACAGCTGTTCAAGAAAAAAACATTAATTTTCTTTTACAACCAGTTGTACTGATTGTATAGCTGCCTAAGGTATCCCTAACCAATAATAATTTTAGGAAATTGCTGGAAATAGTCAAAATTAATACTGGAATAATAATCACTGTTTGTTCACGGCGAGGCTGGTACAGAGAGGCTAAAATCAATCCACAGGATACCCATTCTGCGCTTCATTTAGGATAGCTGATAAACAACAGCATTTGGTGACCTTTTGTTGTTCTTATGGGGGATTTAACCCCCTGCTCAGAGCTGCACCATGCTGATGGCTCCAGCAGCCACGAGCACAAAGAGCACTGAAAGTCAGATGGGACTTTTTTTTACAGGAGCCCTGTGCAAAAATCTTACAGTCCTTTACTTGCTTCCTCAAGAGTCACAGATAGTGTGTAGATGTATATTGTGACTGGAAGGAAAAACAAAAAAGAGGGTTGGATGGGGGGTGGAGAGGGGTGTCTCTTCACTCTCTGAAGGAGAGTGTGTGTAAGATGCTTTAAACAGCAAATAAACTGGCTCTGCACTTACTGAGAAAGGAAGCTCTGAGTGTTTAGAGTACTGAGTACACCTAATGCGTTATTATTTTAACTACATTCTTGAAAAAGAAGTGGGGTAAATGGAACAAGGAATGCTTTTCAAGAGTCAAACTGGTACAAAGAGAGGGGATGAGTGTGTGAGTAAGGAAACAGAGATAAGATGAAGGGTGAAATATTTTCCAGCAAAAGTGTCTCTGATTCCTGTTTTTTTTTTTTATTATTACTTTCAATTATTAAGATACTACAGATGAAAACACTGTTGCAATAAGAAAGGCAAAGTGGTGTGTTGGATTTTAATAAATGAATAAAATAGAATAAAAGGACAACTATTTAACAGCACAAGAATATCATTTTTCTGTCCAAATGATGCTGAAAAAAAAGAGGAATTCTGCAGTATGAGTTTTTCTTGCTACATTAAAAGTGCGTTTCTACCACAAGGGACAAGGTTCCAGTAAAGTGAGCGACCTCTGGTTTCCAAAAAGCCACAAACCTAATGGCACTGTGCATCACAATTAACAGCATACATAATGGGAAGGATAGTGTTACCTGCAACAGTAGGACAAACATGACTGCCAATAACTGCCTTACCAATATTTGCATTTGTTATTGAACACCACGCTAGGAAACTAAGCACCACAGTCCGGCCACTATTTATAATGGTTTGCTGAAGCCATGGTGGGGCGAAACAAGGTAATTATGAAGGCCATTTCCCTCCATTGTGGTATTTTAAGGGGCTTAATCTTTCATTAAATTTTAGATTCTGCTTTATATTTATCATTAGTTAAGTTGGGAATGATGTTAACATTTATTGAATACAAAAAATTAATTACATGACATTTTCTGAAATACATTAATTGGCGATGACATGCTGAGCATACTCCTGATTACTGCTGGTAAAAAGTTACTATGAATCTTTATTTTTGACCTGTAATAGGTACCTTATCACTAAAATTACTGGAATGTTGGAAATGTGTAAGAGAGGTGCATGTTTTTGAGTTTTTTCTTTTAAAATCTAGTAGCATGGCAGAGAAAACAATAGGATAAACTAATGAAAGAACAAATAAAGAAACAACTTGAACGATGCAATGGGGACATCTGTTTAAGAAACAGTGCAAAAGATATTGCTAATATGTATGTAAATTAAACATGAATGAATGCATCCAAAAATAAAGCAACTTCATAAAAAGTCAGTGTCTGACTTTTGTCTCCATAAAGCAACAAAAAAAGTTTTTCTCACCGGTAGTTTTGACTAAAGAACAAGTGACATTTTGCAGCTCTGTGAGAGCATTTAACACATTCTGTCTCTGTCCTCATCCAAAGTTTAAAAATGTGAAAAAGTAAATATCAAACTTAACCTGAACCTGAAGTTATTATGAATTATAATTATAAATATAACATGGTATCTATCAAGATCTTACAGAACATTAAACATTTGTTGTGGTGTGTTCTCTATGTTCTGGATTTTAGGTGAGGCTTAGCAGGCATCCATCCAGGAACTCAAGGGTGGGGTCTGGCCTCCTCCTGCCAGCACAAACCTTTCGGCTTCTGCTTTAAGTTCTTGCCGACTTTTTAAGGATCGGCCAGAACTCCAGTCTCTGCCAGATTGTCTCACATTTGTTTGTGGTAATCCAGACCATCCTGAGCTCATTTACCTTTGGAAACAAGTCAAGCATAGACATAGACATAGACATAGACATAGACAACTTTACTGTCATTTTGTGTGTACGGAGTGCACACAAAACGAAATTTCATTGCATACAGCTTAAGACAAGAACAGCTTACTGTGTTATCTCTGTTTCTTGTCTCTCTCTTTTTGATATGCTCCTCATTGTTGGATTCCCAGTTTACTCGGTAACCCCGAGTGGAGATTTCTGGCACTGAGTTCATCATCTGCTGCAACATGCCTACTCGCCCACCACCATTCCACACCAACCACACAACAGCCAAGGCTTCACCTCCACCATTTATCGCTTCTGTAACACAATGAGCCACCATCTGCAAAGTCCTGTTTTCACAACTCTCAGAGAACCTGGACATTTATTTCAGCCACAAATATTAATAATTTGATTTTTGATCGTCCCAGTAGTCAATTGGCAAGAGGCAGGCGACACCCTGGACAGTCCAGCAGTCCATCTCAGGGCCACACAGAGACACACAAAGACGAACAACCACGCACACTCACATTAACTCCTAAGGGCAATTTTGAATGTCCAATCAACCTAACATGCAGGTTTTTGGATTGGCTCCAGTCCCGCCGTGACCCCATTTCAGAATAAGCGTGTCAGATCGGGCTCAAGGCAGGATTCAGATGCAGAGTTTGGGAAAAAACAAGGTCTTTATTAACAAAAATTACACTCTCTCTGAGTGGAAAAAAAGGCTATAAAAAAGTACAAAATGATAATCTCTCATACGAGAAGAACACAACTAAGGACAAAGTACCAAATAATAATCACTCTTACGTGGCTGAACAAAACTATGGACAAAGTGCCAAATAATATTCACTCAAAAACGAGGATGGAAAACCATGAAATGCAAAATAACAAGCACTCTTACGAGGAAAAACGTGGAGACTCAAGACAAGGAATTCTATGGAAAGGTTTAAGCATAGTGAAAAGGTTGATAGGATGAAACACACCGGCACAAGACAAGGGCAACGCAGACTATTTAAACACATGATGGGAAGGGAACTCCAGGTGAACAATCTGTGATTAGGGAACACAATCATACAGGTGACACACAGGGAAGCGCAAGTAACCTGAAACAAGGATGTACTTTTCAAAATAACACAAAATAACACAGGAAACGACAAAACCAAGACATGACAAAACACCCCCCCAAAAACAACAACAGACAAAGGATGGGTGGATGGTTTTTGATCCTTCAACTTCGTAAAGTAATTTGCGTTTGGGTTCTCTTTGGATGTTACGGTCATTTACAGACATGGCCCTCAACCAGGACTTGAACCAGGAACCCTCTTTGCTTTTAGGTGACATTGTGACTACACCGCTATGCAACCTCTTTAATTCTCTTATCCTATCTATTCAGTTATGACAAGAAATACTTTGTGCCAAGAAAGCCCTTCAGTCCATCCAGTCTAACAAAACCTTGCAGAAGAATGCAGACAAATGCCTAAAACAAATAAAAGGGGCAATATCATAAGTAATCCAGTTATAGAGCATCAGTAGACTCTCCACTGAAAGCAGAAAGAAATTAAAGTAGAGGCATTGTTTTTTTCCCACAGGCATATATGCCATTTATGTGTGTTACATTGTTATGGGTTAGTTCCATTAGCCCTCATTTTACCATGCCATATCAAAGCATATTTGTTCATATAGATTATTTTTAATCATGTTTTATTTATTTTACTTTTTTTAGTATCAAACTGAACAATTTGATCCAACATTGTAAGGTCACTCCTATCAGATCTTTGAGTATCCATGAGTACAGCCTATGTGTATTTATAGGTATGCATGTGTTATGTGTGTGCATAAGACTAAACAGTTTAATAGGTGCAAGAGGATTTCATAATAAAAAAGAAAGTTAGTGGTATACAAAATAAAGTTGTTGTGAGGTAGATTAATGAGGTTAGGTTGCAGCAAAATAAATAGCAAATGATGTACATAAAGGATCAATCCATTTGATGTCATACTAAATGGCTTCTGTGGCCCAAGTATAATATGATATGGAGGTGTAAGTGGAATGCAATCACGCTGTTTCCCTGGTTATCACCTCTTGAAACATTATGTTTGAGTAGTTTTACTTAAATCAAATGCAGCACTTAAGCTGAATAAGGATGATGGTTTGAAATATTCTTTGCAGCCATTTAGGTATTAATGCTGGCCAAATTTTCATGTTTATATAGCTCTTTCCTCTAAATTCCTGTTTAAAGTGGTTTGTAGAAGCTTGTGCCAAAGCTCCATTTGAATGTTACATGAAAAAGTGGACTTATCTCTGCCTACAGTTTTGTTTTTTTCTTCAATGTGCAAATGGACATTGCTTTTGCGCAGAGAGATTCAGCTATAGGAGTAATATTTAAATACTCCACATACCCAATGTTGGTTAATTTATGTAGTTTTATAAATTACCGTTTTATAAATAATCTCTTTTCAATATTGCCTTTAAATCTTAGAATTGACACGGCGGTAAACTGATGGTTGTAGCTCAGCAACCTATTAGATTTACTTAGGTACAGTATCTTGTTAAAAAGTCTGGTGGTCTTTATTAGATGTGTCTTAGCTCTTTAATATCAGTTAGAGTATGAGAAGTTTGTCATTGAAAAACATTGCATGAAAGAATGGATTCTTGTGTTCAAATTGAACAAGGCAAGCTTATTGTTTATACAAATGAAAAGCAACTACAAATTATCTCATTTTAAGGCTTTAAATCATTACTTGAACATAAAACATCACCTGGTATGTAGCAGATCTTAGAATTAGGTAAATAGATAAAAACTAAATTGGTTTGAATAGATTAGCAAATATGGTCTATTAAGATTATCTATGAAATAGGTTTAATAAATTAGGTGAAATCTTAACATATAGCCATTGCATGGTGTCAACATGGTCAAATGGTGCCAACATGATGTCAAAATACATCTTACTGGACCGCTTGCTGGACCCCTTTTGACAGAAATAACTATTTAATGCCAGAAAATTGCTTCAGTCGAATGATACTTGTGGATATGAGTTTATGCACTAGTTTATCAGTTATTTGATCTAATAGAGGTTTGGAATTTTACTGGACCAATATGATAGCTTAAATAGCATTTGACTTTAGGATATTTTTTTAAAACAGATATATATATTGTTAACTCAATCATGTGTGTGTTATATTTAAAAAGGCTTTCCAACTTCTGGATTTCAATGCATGTGCTGATAAGTCCCACTGACTTTAAATCTTTAAATATGTTTCACCGTTCAAGGGAATTCCTGCTACATGCGGCTAAAGAGCTGAATTTATTTTCCCCAATGGTTGTGGAAAACTTGAGATCCAGCTCAAACTTTACTTTCAAGATTCAAGCTTAAACACGCAAGAACCAGATTATTTGTGTTAAAATTAGAAGACTGTAAAAAGATGTTCTCTGCATGAGATACTCATTCAGATTCCAAGTTGCTGTTTACTCTGTAAGCCAATTTCCTCCACTACTTGAGCCGATTTCTGAATCAAAGCCATACAGCAGCGCTATTGTTTCAGCAGCAGCCGTGGAGGCTACAAACAGCTCAGATAAGTGCACAACCCATTACTGGGTCCCTCCTTCAGACCTATTAAGTCTCGCAAGGACTTCAAATACCAATTTGTTCAGTAAATAGCCCATTCAGTTTGTTACCACCAAAGAGAGACACCTCTCTTCCTCTCTGAGGTAATTGAATCTTCACAGGGACATTTTCTTTTATTTCTGTCAGGTATTGGAGTGATGAATAGCAAATGGTCAGCTGATTAGAAAGA
The DNA here is from genome assembly GCA_907169785.1 of Menidia menidia. NCBI lineage: Eukaryota > Metazoa > Chordata > Actinopteri > Atheriniformes > Atherinopsidae > Menidia > Menidia menidia. The sequence goes on from CAJRST010000002.1 coordinate 3,780,765, forward strand.
GGGGCTATATGTTAATTAAATACTTGTTGTATGTTGATCATGAGCCTTGATGATTGCAGGGTCCTTAAGAGTAGCACACAAGTTATGTTCTGATATAAGGCTTCTTTCCAGACAAGCGACATCTAATCATAACAGTAAAACTAAACAGCAGTCTTTTTTTCCATAAATAAGAGCGTAACAATAAATTTACGGAGGCTTTTAAATCTTCAATATTTTTATTAATTAAATACACCATACTGGAGCAAATGTCTTGGAAAATATCACAAATAAATTTCTCTTTCAATCAGCATTTCTATGTCGGGAATTATCTCTACATTACTGACTATGAGCAAATTTCTTCAGGCTGGTTTAACGTGGATAAACTGGGTGTGGAGAAGTCCGTTGTACTGTAGCCACGCCTGGACAACGACATTTACATGCATACTGTACATACATGGTAGTTTTACAAATACACAAACAGTGTTCATGATTTGTTTTCCACAAAATGCTACAGATATTTTTAAAACCCCATATTATGCATATATATATGCCTGTATGTGTGTACACACACACACACACACACACTTACATACACATATCGAGGTATACACATTTATATACCACCGAAAAGAGAAAAAAAACATTCCCTATCAAAAAAATCTAAAATATAGAAAGTGGAAACACCATGTTGCTGGGAAATAAGGATAGAAAAAGAGGGAAGTAAAAATAAAAAGTTCCCACTTTCCCCCCAAAATATTTGTTTTGGTAAATGTGCACAGTTCAAAAGTCTGCAACTTTCAACCCTGTTAAGTCTTTTTCTTTGCTTCAGTGTCAGCAGGTTCTCAGTAAGTTCTTTAATTCTCGTTCCCTAAAGAATCCTCTCATAGTCTCCTTCTCTCCTCTTTTATAAAATCCAAATGTGAGTCCCAAACGTCTGAGATACAACAAGTGCAAATATCCACCCAAATCTAGGAAAAAAGCCAGGACCTAAAGGCTGAGAGTTGGGAGTGATTTGCAGAAACAGAAACATGTTCAGGTTACTGGTGCGGACGGTGGAAGATTCCATTGGGGAGAAAGGGCCTGGGAGAACAGCAAAAAATGCTGGGGTGCTGCTGACCCATGCTGTCTCAGGCAACAATGAATAAGGGCTAAAATGAAGGCACACATCCTGCTTCCTGCATGGCTTCAGTTTAACACACCTGAACAGAAAAAAAGACAAGAGGGAATATAAGAAAGCAGAAATGCAGCCATTATTAAAAGTGTCAGTTAACATAGTGTCAGATATTCTACCACCCTAATAAATATATTTTCCACAAGGTTCACTGTCTAATTTATTGATCAGCCAAGCTTTGAAAACCATCTGGTGTCCCATTTACTTTGCATTAACTTAAAAGTGCCTTCATGAGGCAATTCTCTTTGGTATAATTAGAAGCACGCTCCAATATAACTGCAGGAGGTGCTCATGCCTGTGAAACAGAAAAGCAGGGGAGGAAATACAATTATCTGTCTGAGCTCCACCAGCTTTAAACTTTTTCATCTTTCTTGTTTTTTTTTCTGCATGATTCTAAAGGGTGATTTACTTCTCCCTTCATCCCTCAAATCACTAGGAGGGCTTCAGTCTATTAGTAATTGCAAACTCCTACTTGGGGGCTAATTAAAGTGACTGACGCTGGGAGGGTCTTCCTCCCCTGAGTCAAAGCAGCTCTGTATGAGAGAGGCAATTTGTCTCTTCTGAACAAGGAGATTAAGTAGAAGCAGAAGAAAGCTTAATAAATGAACACCAAATGTCCTATGCCATGATTGTGAACAACACCAATTATGTTGCAGCAAAATTGCACATTATCAAAACAACGGCCTGTAGATAACTCTGTGATTGCTTATTTTTTTCCTCTGCTAAACCGGCCTTCGCTTCTACAGTCAGCCTGATGTATTGGAAGTATATTGATCTAAATGGCTGATATCCTCATGGAAGTCTGTGCCGTCCAAATTCTGTTTAAGCAGAGGGAATGTGTGATAATGTGCTATCTCCTCACACGTGGTGATAATGAGAGTATCCAGAAACTGTTCCCACTGAGCAACATGTATGTTTATTTAATAGTTCCCTCTTTGATATAATTAGAGAAGCAGAGACTATATTCACATTGTATTTTAGCATAAATAATTAAGTGGTTTTCACTACAATTGAGGTTAGTGCATAAATAAACTATAAGGTTTTATATTTACTAAACACACATCCTAGCAGAGACAGTCTTTGTACATGTCAGGATTTGAATTGACATTTAAAATTAAGTTAGATAATACAACAAGTTTCAATTTGAAAGTGAGAAGCTCTTCGAGCTTGGGGAGCTGATCTGTAAAACTGACAAGCCCCTTAAAAAAAGCATGTGACGTAGATGAGAGGGAGGGGTGGGCGCTTAATGGAGTTCTACATCCTCTGTACTCACAGAACCACTCAAGGTGAAATGGATGCTCCCAACAATATAATTCCTTTTTCAGTCTGTCTATGACACACTCCCAACACCTACCATATCTCTCAGCATGCTGTGTATGCAGACAAGGTATCAATAAAGTGGGTTGTTGTGAGGCAGAAATTATTAGATCTCTACCAGGCAGAATGAAGCTCTCCTGAAGAATGAAGTTATCCTTTGTATGTAATTATCCCTTTTGTTTTGTTTTCACTGGAGGCATCAAGATCAAATCAAGAAAAGCCATGATGAAAGTTCTCATGATATACTAGCTACTCTGGTGCTTTGTCTGACCCTTGAGGGCTCCCTGGATACCGATTTTTGGCGTTGGAGTAATCATTTATACCACACAATTCCATACTTGTTGATAGAGTAGTCAAATTCCACTTTAAACACACTGTATTGATGGCAACACATGTAGTCTTTTAGCACAAAAGGGAAGTCTGGCGCAAAAGGGCAACATAAATTCACAAGGACTTAAAACAGCATCTGCCTGTGTACAGCAGCGCAGAGAAAGAGAAAAAAAACAACAAAAAACACCACATTATTTTCATATTCGTTATGTTGATGGCTAATACAGATTTTCTGAGTGTCCTCCAATAAGAATGATGGAAAAATCCATTGGCTGTCTCTAAATAAAATGAATCTCTGCTCTGTTACATGCATTGCAGCAAAGCTGAACTGACTACATCAATATAAATCGAGAGAGAAATGTTGCTATGAAAATTACAGATGCTTCTCTTTTCAACATAATATATTCAGCTGACTGATGACAAGTTGTTGCTGACTGTCCTGAATTACATACTGATCATCCATTACTTTTAATACACCAGAAAACATGGAGTACTTGGTGGTCTTTCTTACCTTCTGGTCAGGCAGTAGTGGGTTCGTCTGCAGGGAACTCAAATGGCCATTGATGAGTGCTGTGGGTCTGTCATTTTCACAGAAGAGGCTGCCGTTGATGTAGTGAAACCGATCCCCTGGGACAAGTCTGTTCCGGCAGGTGGAACATGTGAAACACTTCAGAGAGAAAGACAGTGAATTGCAACCTGGCAAATTGGAACAAACAATTTTTGGCGTTGTGGCCAACACTAAAAAAAAATATATACATGATCACATGTTTGGGTACCAAAAAATATTTAGTTTGGTCAGTTAGTCAGTTCAAATTTATAGGAGAAGTTAAATCTGAACAAACTAAGATTAAGCAAATAAATTACTAAGGCCTAGTCTGCTTACATGTAGATAAAGAGCAGACTCTTCTTGAAGAAACTAAAGTTTTTCAGTACTTTCAAAAATACACTGCATATCATCTAAAAGTCTGAGGCAGATCACAATCTGTTTCACATCCATGGAACTGAAACATCGTAAGCAGAGACCAAAAGAACATACAAATATTTTTCAGTCAGACACTTCCGCTATGACAAAGAACATCATGCCTAAAGGAGTTACTCTACCCAATGGATGTTTTAAAAGTCATATCTACTGCTTTTACTCTATAAACTGCAAAAATAATTCCCAATTTTAATAAATAAAAAAGTCAAATTAGACTCCTGTAATACAAGTGTCTTCATACAGTAAGGAGAAAAATCTGACACGTGGAACTTAAAAGACATATTACAGTCTTCCTTTATCAGGATTTAAAGAATTGAGTTTTACCTTCAGATGGTACACATTGCCCTGTGCCCTCATAACCAGTTCACTGGCTGGAATAGACTGACCACAAGCACTGCAAGCTCCGCTGTTTCCAAATAATCTGCAAAGAAGAAGAAGGCTCAGGTACAAGCGATACTATGGACCCATTCATTGTCACTTTTACTGCTCTTCATTTCTAACTGGAAGAGAAAACCAGCAGAGGGAGAAAATGAAAATCATCACAGTATCAACAGGCAAAATTAATCCTTTACTACTCTCCACAAGCATCCCTCACCATGACTGAATATTACTTTTGCTGTACATTTTGCTTATGTTCCAGGTTAATAATAACCTGGAACATAAGCAATCAGGACCTAGGAGGATTTGATTGTACATCCAGGCGGAGACATAGTGCTATTGCCATTAGGACTCCCGTGAATGCTCTGTCAGTGCCGTGTTTCCATTAAAAACCCCGTAGCTACTCCAGTTGATATATAATGTGCATGGGTTAACCTTTTCAATCATGGTGTCAACACTTTAGATTTGCCTCTGCTCATCTCTTCGTCCCTAACCTTCTCCTTCTCTCCCCCCTCTGCCTCTTGATAATGAAATGCTTGCTCCAGCTTCCCTTCTATCTTCCTTCTGAGTCCACAATTTAGATTACTTCATCTCGGTGAGCAGCAAACTGAATGAAATTTCGATTTGAGCAGAAAGTAATTTACTGGGATCTGGAGCCATTTGTCATCATATCTCACTGGGTGTTTGCTCTATCACTGCACTTTTCCTAAGCAATCAAATAAGACCACGGCATCTGACATGTTCCGGAGAGAAAGAGGAAGAGAGAGGGATAGAAAAAGAAAAGGATATGTGGGACTGGTTAACACTGTGTTTATCAGATAAAGTTGTTTGGCTGTAAATAAAAAAATCATTCTTGTTGGTTTGAGGTCAGTTGCAACATTCTCATTGGCATTTTTATGAAGAGTATTTAAATTCACGGTGAGACCGAACTAGAGAAGAAACATTTCATGTCGTACCCCAAGCAGTTGTTAGACATACTGACAAACAAACAAGCATGAGCTCTCAGAAATAGCTTTCAATAACAAGGCCTAGGCTGAAGCAAATTTTGTCTTGGCATCATTTGGAAGGGATCCATCAAAACTCAATTTCAGAAACTAATTAACTGGAGCCTGTCGTTGCGACATTGCCAATTCTTGGCTCTCGCTGGGACAAACATGATATTGGAAATTAACATATATACCTGGCTTGAAGATTCATGTGATGTGCGGAAAAGCAGAGATACGCCTTTCTGCATTAAAAGCCAGCTCATTTGAAAAGTCCAACTTTGCTCAAGCCGAAAACACACTCCTTGTCTTAAATTCATTCCCAAGTGCATTTTCTTTGCACAAGGGCTTTTGAGGGGGGATCGAAACCAATGCTACTAGACTTTTTCACAGCAGAACTTTTACATTGCAGTTCTGTGTGGAGCACGTAGCAGGTTAATTATTTTACCGGGGGATTGCTCTTGATGGTGTTTGATTTAAGGAGCCAAAGCCTTTAGGTGCTCAATTAAGTTGTTGTAAGGGTTTGAACTTGGGGCTCTAATGGCCTCTTTTGCCACTGAACTCCAGAGCAGAGGTGAATTTGACACCCCTGCTCAGTATAATTAATGCCAAGGGAGTCTTTTAATTGCAATGACACATCAGGTTCCTCTTTTTTGCCTCTTAAAAATATAATTTCTGGAGAACGCTTTTATCTTGATTTATCTATTGTCTTCCCCAAGTGGATCTATCTTTTATTAAATTAAACATCAAACAAAAAGAAAAAAAAAAGGAGAAATGTGTACTGTCTATACAGGCAGTGACTATTGGATTTAATTTCAGCACTGACTGTCGGGTGAAATATAGTGTGGCTTGCTGCTGGACTGTCTGGTAAATGTAGACCTCATTCACCCAGACCTTTGAGTAGGATAAAATTACCCCCACAACAATGATTTCTGCAACACAGTCCATTAAAAATGCCTCTCTACATCAGCAGCCAAAGCACCTTAAAAGCACTAGGCTATATTGATACTGAACCAGGGCTTTGCATAATGGCAAGAGCTGCATTAGAGAAAGAGGGTGTGGGGACTGGGGGGCGGGGCAGGAGACTGTGAGGATGAGGGAGGGTTGGTTTGGATCTGCGTTGGGCATGTGCATTTGTTTTTGAAAAGGGGGATGGGGAGGTGTAAGAGTGTATGTATGCCTGGGAGTGGTAGTGCGGGTGTGGGTGGGGGAAAAATGGTGATGGTGGGGGATCAACAAAATTACACTTGGTTAATTCAGAGTAACAGATCTGCCCCCAAGTGAATTGAAGGCCTTGAATTAATTATGTTATGAAAAATCAAGATAAACGTTTAGTCTAAATTGCTTGCAATTTAATTAATTTCAAAGATCCGTTTTTTCCTGGCCTAATAGTTCACATTCTCTTGCGCTGTCATAGTGCTGGAGTGGGCAGACTTCAAAGTGATATTAAATAAGCAACTATTAGATTTACCTCACACATTCTATTGGAAAAGTGCCATTTAATTACCTTGGCTTATTCAATTAAGGGGACAGCATTCTCCCTGAATCCAGCACCCATGAGTAAATTAATTCTCTTGCTTCCAGCAGCTTACAGAAATAATATAACCTCTGTCTTAAAACAACACGAACCCCAGAGCAAACACAACTTCGGCTTGAAGTTAAGGCTGCTGGTGACAGCGCTGCACTTGGAAATGTTGTAGGCCCAGTAGAAGTGAGCTTCTCAACAGGCAGATGAAAACATTTTCATATTAGCTGCAATATATCAAGACTCCTGTTGAAAATGCTCTCATGTTGTTAGGCTTCTTTAATAGTACACGCAAAGCGTGACTCTTTAAGATAAAAGGGAAAAAATAGAAAAGCTGCAAATGGCCTTCACAATAATCCCTCCTCTCTATCCGTCTTTCTCTCATGCTCTCAAAAGCCAATTTGGTTAATTAAATGTTTTGTTTGCAGTGTGGCTCTCATTCATTTCAGACACGTCACTGGTAGCAGATACAAGCCAGGGACCAGATCTCATTAGATAAAACCCATCAGGAGTAAAGGAAATGGAGAGAGACTATAATTAAAGCATTTAATTGTGTGGATTCACTGTCAGAGGTTTTTTTCCTCTCCCCTACTTTTGTCTTTATCTCTACAGAGATCTCATGGTTCCATAATAAAAATTTTAGCTCTTCCACCAAGCATGCTCTCATTACAGGTGGAAAGGTGTACCCACAGCCCTCCATCCATCCAATTTTAATTATTTTATAGTACCATTATGAATGAAGTACCCCATTGACTTCCCTGTGTTTTCTATTAGGTGAGAGGCAGACACATTTTAGATTTGGAAATTGTCTGCGCAGATTTACTTTGACTGCAATTCGGTCCCATCCTTTAATTCACCAGCTTTAGCTTTTGAACGGAGACATTCGAACTGAAATAATTTCTTCTGTTTACAAAAACTCAAATGTTCCAGATGATGATTCAAAATGTTTCATTAATGAACTTTAAATCTATCACATTCTTACACCCCAGGGTGAGTTTCATTACATTATCTCTTGTCTCTTCACATCAGTCTGCACTTTTGCAGAATGAGTGACATAAATCAGCTCAGGTTGGATTTAACCGGGACAGCAATACTTAAAGAACACTTCCTTTGCTAAATAAAACATAATTTTCTTTTTTGAAAAGAAAAAACTACAATAAGATGTAGTTTACTGTCCACAAAACAACGAGAGTATATATGTGTTTAGGAGCACAGAACAATCCTAAAAGACCCGTTTTCCATTCATGTCTTGACTTAGATATGGAGAAACTTTTTCGATATGGTCCTCAATGGTCTCCACTATTTGGAGTCTTCCACAATAAACGTTTCAGTCAGGGCTGATCTAATCAATTCAACATATGAAATAATCATTTCAAAGTTTTCTTCTCACCTAATGTAGTCGTTTCTGCAAAGGATCATGCCACTTTTCGTGTAGCATGATGTGCCTATTTCACCAAGCTGGGCCTGGCAGCAGGAACATTTGAGGCACCGGTTGTGCCAGTAGCTGTCCATGGTGTAAAGAAGGAAACGGTCTGCGATCTTCCCCCCGCAGCCTGCACAACGCTTCCAGGACAGGGATCCTGTGCCCACTGCTGGTGGCTGGCTACTGCCTCCAGGATTCACCATTGTCTCTAAAAGAAAAATATAAACAATTAAAGACATAGAGGAAAACTGTAAGATTTTTTCATCCAGATGGGCAATTTCATAATTTCACCAGCTGAGTATTGTTCAATATATGTAAAAGAAAAAGAGAACTGCGCAAGCTAACACACAAGACTTATACCGCAATGAATACCTAATTTCTCCATCTTGCCACGTAAACCTCTTGTTGAATTCGCAGCTCGAAGTCAGACCAACGTGAACAAGCTGATCCCATAATGAGAGTCTAGTTCTGCTTGAAGTCAGCTACAAGTCATTTAGTGAATTAATCTACCCTTTATCTCTTTCTCATCCCTGTGCTGTTGCTTCATTGGACCTCTCATGATGAACTTCTGTTAACTGAATTCACTGCTGAGTTTTCCTGAGACTTTATCAGAAAATCCTTGGCTAAACCTATCCCTAAGTCAGGAGGTAGTGTTTTACCCTCTAAACACAATGGAATGTGAACAAAAAGTCTGAAACACAACCGGCATCGATCTGACATGTAAGCCAGTTTGGCAAAGTGGTTCAGTGTTTAGCAACACTTCTGACCAGAGCTGTAAATATAATATGTCTAATATCTGACACAGCAAAGCACAGAGAAACCAAACCCGCTAAAATGCTGTTAATCTAATGCACTGAAGCATGTGCTTCAGCCGCAAAATTAATGTGGCCTCTTTTAGAAATAATCCCCACCAATTTGATCAGGCAGTCTTGCTGGGATAAAAAGCAAAATCTTTGTTGAAAGGCAGGTAGACCAATTAGAGCTGGGAAAAGGGAGGGTGTGCTCTGAAAAAAATATTCAGTAAGCCCATTGGCGTTGGTTCTTAGGGACAAACCACAGTGTACTTTAGCGCTGATTAAATCTAAAAGGAGATTAATAAAAAAAAAGACAACATGAAAGTGACTCCCTGACTATACAGGATGGGCTATCGTCAAGTTTCTTTCTTGGGAGGAGAGTTTCGGTTTTATTCGCTGAAGGATGGGAGGGGAAAGAAGCGGAGGAGGTGGGGGGTGGTTTTTAACTCTAATGGGCTAACTCAAGTAATTACATGGCCAGGCAATTTGGGTACAGGGACCTAGCCGTGGCATTACAAGAGAGAGCTTGAGAGGGGAAAAACCTATCAGTTAGACATATGTTAAAAAGTCATTTCCATTGGCGGCTGCTCTTTAATGCATCATTTAGGAGACGTGGCTTCGCATTGGTGTCATTGCAGGGTGAATGCGTAAAATGGGACAAGGAGGAGGAGAATAATATCGGGTATCAAATATCAGCGCTGGCATTTTCAGGAGAAAAACTGAGAAGGAAAAATTTGACTAAAATAGACCGTGTTGCTGGCATAGAGTATAGTTTTGAATGTGTAAAACAATTAAAAACATCCAAATGCATTTTAACATGCGCAACAAATGCACCGTCACCGATAACTCACCTCGTTCGTCGTTTTTAAGTGTGACGACGATGAAGTTGATAGTTCGTATGTAAGAAAAAAACGTTAACAGGTAGCGTACAACATTTCCCCCAAAAAAGTACAGGCAAAAAGCATAACCGCGTGTGGTCGGCCTCCACTCGACAGCGAACCCACAGCACGGACTCTCGACTCTTCACCGGCAACAAACGGACTGTTGAGCAAATGGAGTTATCAGATAGTATTTCCACTGGATGGCTCCCGTTTTACTGATACCGCTTTAGTGTTCTTTTTGTCGCCGAGACGAGAGGAGTCCATTGCAGGACGTTATTACAGGTTTCCGCATGCCGTAATGTCCTTTACGCCGTAAAGTGCGTATTTGAGCAGAAAGATGCCAAACGCAGATAAATAAAGATGCAGGCAGAAATGATATAATTGACTTTCTTCTGACTCGCTTTCTCTGTGGTCTAGTCTCCAAGTCCCGTTAGCAGCTTGTTCTACATGTGTCACTGACAGGAAGAAACCTCCAGTAAAAAGCCTCTTTAGCTCCGTGACGAAGTTGACGCCACAGCCAATCAACTCGTAGACCATTTAGGCGGAAAAACTATTCCAGCCAATCAGCGCCCAGGCGATGGTAACCTCGCCACAGACTCAGGGATGGATTTAGAAGTGAAGTCGAAGTGAGGAATCACAGTGGACTGATCCATAGAAAACACGGACAACACAAAACATAAAACATTTATAAATATAAATGTATAAAAGACCACATGTTATTTTTAAATGAGTAATCAATTATAAAATAGTGAAAGCCGTAATAATTATAACCTTATTACCTCGATCCTACCTTCTGCAATTGGTTGTAATAGATTAATGGTGCATGTGAAACCTGTTGTCTCCAATTTGAATGCTTCCTTTGAAATTAGACTAAATAGTTTTTAAAAAAGACAGACCGCACACAGTATCCTGTGAGCTACAGACACATCACCTCAGATTGTAATTTGTTTACTTAGTTTACAGAAAACGAATCTAACCTAGTTCGTCGTCCAAGCTTTATAGCTGCGTGGTGGCGCCATCGTCTGTAAAAGAAAATAATCGCAGGGAGGCCCACTGTCGTTTACAACCTCATTAAGCCTTAGGTCATTGGTTTCATCACCTATTAAAGCTAATCTGCAAGACCTCGATTTGGCTGAGGTCCTTTAATTTATTCTGTGAGCCGTTTTTCACCATCATATGAGCAATAAATAAGAATTTAGCTTCAAGTCTTTTTCATTGAATATATTTAAACAATAATAATGTAGCACCAACATTTTCCATTGAAAGAGATGACAGCCCTTCCCTTTTATTTGGAGTCAGCTTTTACCAAAAGAAAATAAACAAGATGTCTTCCATTACAGCAAGTTATAATTGCTATTGGAGAAAAGTTGTCTTAAAGAAAAGTTGTTTGAGATTCATCAGGATGAGTGGTTTTACATGACAAAACAGCATTCTTATGAGTTGCCCCTGGCTTCCAATTTATGAATATTATCTTTTTCTCAACTTTAATTGTTTAATTATTCTTGTAGCTCCAAGGAGACTCTGCTGCATCAAGCTGATTTCCCTTTGGCAAACCGTGTTGCTCCACCTTGGTTTGAGCCACATTCTCTTGCTACTCTCATCAAGCCTCTCTTTCAATAGAACAAAAAAAACCCACATAAGAATACAAAGAATATCTTTTCACCAAGGCATGATTAATTGATCGAAATGATTAAAACAGGGGAAAATTATTAAATTAATTTGAAAAGAGGCCTCATAGGAAAGGCTTTGTTTATTGCTGGTCTACTTTAATGAGCTTTTCATAACTGGGCAAGAGAAATTACCGTGTGTGTTCTTTTTGCAAAAATTATTACGTCTAGTTGAAGTGGGGAGGGGAGATGGACGGGGTCAGTGACATGAGGGGATGGGGGTGGAGTGAGTGAGAGTTTCGTTCAGATATTGATAATCTTCTTACTCTGCTGAGATCTCTCAGAACACCCTATGCAGCTCACTGTGAAAAAATGAAAAAAAAGAGTATGGCAGAAAGCTATCCAAATGTTTAAACAGGGACAACAGAGCATCAGATGTAGCTCACAGTGTTGATACTCCCCACAGGGGTGATCTCACCAAGATTAAAGGAATACCACACTGCTTCATGAAGATTTTTGTCTTGTGGAAATAAGTAGGAGAGCCACATTCATCATAGTGGTTTTCAGATTGGGATTCAATCTGTCTTCGACATGTTGATGAGTTGCGGAGAGGCTCATTTCAGCCTGCAAGTTTACACACTGCAGGCCATCTCCTACGTGAACAGCATAAGGGTCATCATAACTATCTCTCACACTCACATTTTGAAATTGAATTGGAATGTTTACCACAGCTATATCAGGCCTGGTTTGTGTTTCTGATATAGCAATAACACATCTTTGCCACAAAACCCAAAATCACATTACAGCAAAAGTTAAATCTGACAATGTTGTTTTCTTGGTTTTGCACGTTGTGCTTATTCTAACAAACATTCAGTCTGATGTCTTATGATATCTTAAATATTCAAGATTTTAGATTCTATTTAAGACTAAAAAGCTATGGAAACCATTTTTAAGAATAGTTGCCTGAGAATAAACTGTCCTTTAAAATAAACATTGCATAAACATTGAAGTAAGTAGAAATTAATACAAATTTTAAAAGAAAGTATATCTTCCAATATGTTTGGTGGCAAGAAAGTTTGTAGAGATTAACCCCAGGAGTGGACAACAAAACAGTTTTGATTAAACCAAAATATTTAAATTTACCCATCTATTTATGCCATCTATTGGCAGTAGAATGTAAATGAAAAGAAAAGTTCAATATTAATGAGGGCCAGAGATGTTCAGTAAGGAAGTAAAATTACTTAAGTACTGTACTTAAATACCAAAATACAGTATCTGTACCTTATTGGAGTGTATATATTTTTCCCTACTTTTACTTTTACACCACTACATATTTTTGATTAATTTAATACTTTTACTCCGATCGATTTTTCATGGGCTGAATCGTTACTCGTTACTAATATATAAACGTAATGATAGATAGCTCTGTCATGGTTTGGGAAGCTGGCTCATCATTGGGCGATTTGAACGATCAAGCATAGCCTATAAAAAAATTCCTCCCGAAAGATTCCCCCATCTAATCTGAAGAAGCATATCAAGGTAAATAAATAAAAAATCAATGATCAGTGGACAAGGGGTTTATATTCTAAGCAGAGAGGATCAAATGTATGATCTGATTTGCCCAGAGGAGGTCTTGCTTTGGAAATAAATGTGTCACGTCTGGTGTCTCGTCTCGTCTTGATTACCTATTGTGTACACCTGGGGTTTCCCTCCCTCATGTGTTTAAATGGTCCTCGTTTCCCCTTGTCTTGGGCGAGTGCGTTCTAGTCCGTCTTGTCCGTCCTGTCCTTCGTCTCCCCCACGCCAGGTTTGTTTTCGTCATAGTTCTGCCACAGTCATAGTCACAGTTTTGCCACAGTTTTGTTAATCGTTATTTTGTTACTTTGCTTCAGTCTTGTTTGCTAATTGCTTTGATACTTTGACCACAGTTTTCCACAGCTTTGATTTGTACTTTGTCTGGACTTTCACCGTTTTGTTGCAATAAATCTTGTCTCCCCTCATCTCCGCACCTGAGTCCTCCCTTCAGAACCCACCTTCCTGACAAAATGAATCCTTGACATTTGTCTAAAACAAATCCAACGTCTTGTTTTCTCTTGTAGAGCAGCTGACAAACTGTTGAAACGCTGGTAGTGTAGCAGAGAGTGAGGCATGATTAAAATCACCAGATATTGATTGCCACAAATGAATTGGGGTGCTGTGTCTGCATCTCAGTAACAATAGAACTGCTGACATCATACACTTTGTCGACAACAGCAGAGGGTGAAATGTAAACAACTACTAACAACACTAAACGGCAAATAACACTGGTGAACTCTCTTGGCAAATAATATAGATGAAAACTTATTGGTGTCCTGGGTGACACCATCTGTTGTTGACAAGCACTGCCAATCCACATCCTGTCCCTTTCCTGCTACTCTTGAAATCTCGGTCTGCTTGTATAGTCAGGAAGTCTGGCATGGAGATGTTTGAGTTGGGGCTATGATGGCTGCAGCCATGTCTCAGTAAAACAAATCTTCTTTGTCCAGCTCTCGTTGAGTGCAGAGGCATTATCTCCTTAGCTCGATCCGTCTCCTCAAAGGAGGGCTGGACATAACCAAGTCCTATAGGCTAGTTACCTCGAGTCATGAACAGGCCAGGTCTTAATTCATGCAGATAACATTGGAATTTGGTAACAAATGGTGTGTGTTTGTGTTGACCTAAAGATGTGGATCTAATGCAACAGAAAAGACAAAGAGAGAAAGGAAAAGAGAGAGGAGAGAGTCTGTGGTCACAGCCAGAGGCTTAAACACAAAAACATAGTTCTATAAGGAATACGACAATCAGTAATTTACATAGATCATTTGATAGCATACAAAACTAAAGTGAGTAATTATGGCCAAATTCTAACACTCGCTTGCTTTTTCCTACTCCGTGTGTCAGATGTTCAGTTACTCCTCAGCCTCCTTTAGCGGTAATGGTATGTGTAAGTGTAGTTTATTTGTAGACATGGAGGCAAGTCTCAGTGATTTAGAAGTCCGGCTCCGCACCTTAGTAGATCAGCCTTTAGCTACTGTAGCTAGGCAGTCCCGGTCCACCGACCTGAGTTAGCCTCTAAGTTAGCCCATGGTAGCCGTGAAACTAGCAAAGCCAGCGACCATTGTTAAGTGCATCCCTGGGACCAAAGCGGGCAATATTGAGTCTTATTTGAAACTGCTGGCTAAGGATAGACGTAGATACAATAAGATTGTTATTCACAGTATTCAAAGTGTTAATGACTCCTGGTTACATCAGTGAGAGGTCAATTCAATTACATTTTCTTTATATAGTGCCAAATCACAACAACAGTTATCTCACAGCGCTTTCCAAAAAGAGCAGGTCAGACCCTACTCTGAAGTTATTTACAGAAGCCCAACAATTCCACTAAGGGCAAGCACTATGCGACACAGGCAAGGAAAAACTTGACTGTGTCGCTAAGATTAATGTTGATTCGGTACCAGCCTTCTTGAGAGGGGTTAGACACTCTTCTAATCTGGAGTTTGTCCCCGGTGAGAGGTGGCGAGCAGGAGTCGGCATACTTGTTGCCCCCCATATTGGTGCCTGTACGTTGGGGTTCACCCCAGTGAACGAGAGGGTAGCCTCCCTTCGCCTTCGGTGGGGGGGATGGGTGCTGACTGTTGTTGGTGCTTATGCGCCTTACAACAGTGCAGAGTACCCACCCTTCTCTGAGTCTTTAGAGGGCGTGCTGGAGGGTGTCCCTTGTTCTACTGGGAGACTGCAATGCTCACATGGGCAGCGGCAGTGAGACCCGGAGGGGTGTGGTTGGGAGGAATGGCCCCCCCAGCTTGAACCCAAGTGGTGTTTTGTTGTTGTTTCTTGTCCCTCAGTCCTATATGTCTTTCTCTGACAACCTGGAGACATCTCAAATGAGTGTTATCATTTCTACGGACAGACGCATTGATTCTCAGACATGAAATAATAAACAAAAAAGCCTCTTGGTTTGTTTAAAGGCAACAAATACTATGTTATTTTGAAAGAATGTTGAATTGAATGTGTTTTCAAAGACCTTGTCAACTTACTTACAGTGCAAGGGATATATGCAAGCCTATATGATAAAATTAATAAGAAGATTTATTATAAAAATCCCTGAAAAAGATTACGGAATTTAAATGTTTGTAAAAACAAAAAGAATCAAGACATTAGCTGTTTGTTTAAATTACTTGTGTGTGTTGAGAAAGTTGATTAAGCCACTTTTAGATATTCCAACATGCTTTTTGCCTTATGTTAAAAGCTCTACAAGTAGCTCGAGGTACAAATTATTATTAATTTTTGCATATGTTTTACATTTTATTCCATCCAGAATTAATCGAGAAACCATTTGTTAACTTAGCTTGTTTGCATATGGACAAATATTGGGGCTCTGTTGAACATTCATTGCAGTTTTTGCCATTAACCATTTTTCAATTACATTACTTAATTAGATTAAATTAAATTGAATTAAATTCAATTTTATATAGCTCCAAATCACAACAGTTATCTCTCAGCCCTTTTCCAAACAGAGCAGGTCAGACCCTACTCTGAAGTTGTTTACAGAAGCCCAACTATTTTCACCAAGAGCAAGCACTAGGCGACACAGGCAAAGAAAAACTTCCTTTTAAAAGTCAGACACCTTGAGTAGATCCTTGGCTCAGGGTGGGTGGCCATCTGCCTCGGCCATTTGAGGGTGAGAGACAGAGAGGGAGAGAGGGACAAAGGGAGCATAGGGAGGGATCCTACACAGTTACACATAGACTGGATGAAAAATGGTAAAGATATTGATAGTAATGATAATGATAGCAGTAATAATAACAATAAGACTATGAACAGTGTTTGTAATTGTAGCATAGGAACATGGGGGCAGCAAGAAACTCCCAATCACAGATCCAGCTTCCACAGCTCCAGGAACACCTGCAGGAAGTGATAGGAGAATCCCAACCACAGATCCAGTCTCCACAGCTCCATGAACACCTGATAGGAAGTGACATGAGGAGAGAGGAGAGGGACGAGAAATCACAGGACTACGGGAAAAGGAAGAAGTCCAGTTAGGAACATGCATTAATGGGTTTCACTCAGAGGGAGAGAGAGGAGAGGGGAGCTGGGTGCATCATTGGAAATCCCCAAACAGTCGAGGCCTATAGCAGCATAATTAAGGTGGTACAAGACTAATCTAAGCCAGCCCTAACTATACGATTTTTCAAAAAGAAAATTCTTAAGCTTACTCTTAAATGTAGACATGGTGTCCGCCTCCCGAACCCTCACTTGAACCTGGTTCCAAAGAGAGGACTGGTACCTGAATGCTCTGGCCCCCTTTCTACTTTTGAAGACTCTAAGAACCACAAGTAACCCTGCATTCTGGAAGCGCAGTGGTCTGGTGGGGCAGTAAGGTACTAAGAGCTCTTTAAGATTAAATGGTGCCTGATCATAAAGAGTTTTGTATGTGAAAAAAAGGATTTTAAATAATATTTTGGATTTTAAAGGAAGCCAATGCAGAGAAGCTAAGACAGGAGATATATGACCTCTTTTACTGGTTCCTGTCAGAACACGTGATGCAGCATTCTGGATCAGCTGAAGAATCTTAATGGACTTTTTCAAAGAGCCTGATAATAAGGAATTGCTGTACTCCAGCCTAGAAGTAACAAATGCATGGACTAATTTGTCAGCATCATTTTTACACAGGATTTACCTGTTTTTGCAATATTACATAGGTGAAAAAACGGGGTTCTTGAAAATGATTTAATATGAGAGCTAAATGACATGTCCTGATCAAAGATAAATCCAAGATTTCTCACAGTGGTGCTGGAGGCCAGGGCGATGCCATCTAGGGAAACTATATCTTTAGATAATGTGTCACGGAGGTGTTTAGGCCATAGAACAATAACTTCAGTTTTATCTGAGTTTACAGGTCATCCAGGTTTTTAACATTCTGAAGACACATTTTAAGCTTAGCTAACTGATAAGTTTCATCTGGTTTGATCGATAAATATAACTGAGTATCATCTGCATAACAATTAAAGTTGATGGAGTGTTTCCTGATAATATTACCTAAAGGAAGCATATGTAAAGTAAAGAGGATTGGTCTGAACACAGATCCTTTTGGAACTCCATGACTAACCTTGGCATGGAGGACTCATCGTTAACATGTAATGTGTCACGGAGGTGCTTTGGAGGTGCTTTGGCCCGAGAACAATAACTTCAGTTCATCTGAGTTTTACATTAGAAAATTGCAGGTCATCCAGATTTGAAGCTTAACTAACTGATAAATTTAATCTGGCTTGATCGATAGATATAACTGAGTATCATCCATCCATCCTTCATCGTTACCGCGTATTCCCTAACAATGACAGTTTGTGGAGTGTTTCCTGATAATATTACCTAAAGGAAGCATATATAACGTAAAGAGAATTGGTCCAACCACAGATCCTTGTGGAATTCCATAGCATAGCTAACTTTTTAATGCATGCAACTGAAACTGATCTGATAAATAGGACCTAAACCAGTTTAGAATGACTCCTTTAATGCCAATAAAATGTTCCAGTCTCTGTAATAGGATCTGATGGTCAATGGTGTCAAAAGCAGAACGAAGATCTAATAAAACCAATACGGAGACGAATCCTTTGTCTGATGACGTTAGGAGGTCATTAGTAATTTTCAACAGTGCTGTCTCTGTGCTATGATGAGTTCTAAATCTTGACTGGAAATCTTCAAACAAGCTATTGCTATGTAGAAAGCGACACAGGTGTTTGGTGACTGCTTTCTCCAGGACCTTGGAGATAAATGGAAGGTTAGATATAGGTCTATAGTTGTCTAAAATATCTGGGTCCAGGCTATGCTTTTTCAAAAGAGGTTTAAGTACTACTACAACTACTTTAAAGTACCGTGGCACATAGCCCGTTGATAAAGACAGATTGATCACATCTAGTAGACAAGTACTGACTAAGGGTAAGACTTCTTTAAGCAGCCGAGTCGGGATGGGGTCCAAGAGGTAGGTTGATGGTTTGGATGAAGAAATGATTGAAGTTAGTTGGCAAAGATTGTTCCCTCAATCTTTGCCAACTAACTTCAATCATTCAAAGCAGTCAAAACATATAACTGTTTTTACAGCTGTTTCTACGGTTTCTGAGTTTAAAGAATAGTCGGTGCCAGTTGAGGGCAAGTCTTGGTGGATTTTGTCTCTAATAGGTAGAATTTTATCATTAAAGAAGCGCATGAAGTCATAGCTAGTGAGAGCTATGGGAGTACGCGACTCGATAGAGTTGTGGCTTTCTGTTAGCCTGGCTACAGTGCTGAATAGAAACCTGGGATTGTTCCTATTTTCCTCTATTCAAAATGAGTAGTATGCTGCCTTGGCATCACGGAGGGCCTTCCTGTAAGTTTTAAGACTATCTTGCCAAGATAAATAAGAATTGGTGGACCGCCAATTTCTCTCAAGTTTTGCGATTTTTGCTTTAATCAGCGGGTCAGCAGTATACCATGGAGCTAATCGCCTTTGTTTAAGTAATTTCTTTTTTAGGGGGGCTACAGAGTCGAGTGCTGTTCGCAGCGAGCCTTCAACACTATCAACAAGATGATTGACTTTGTAGGGACTGAAATTAACAAAAGAGTCCTCTGTTTCTTTATGACCTGATAATGAATTTAGAGCTGATGGAATCGCATCCTTAGATTTTTTAGATTCACATTTAGATTTTTCTAATGAGCTGGGAAACAAAACAATGTTATCGGAAGGCATTTCAAAGATGAAGTCCATCCAGAAGCCAATTGGAATCCAGTTAGTCTCGCCATAATCACAATCAAATCAAGTTAATTAAATTCCAAATTCAAATACAGTCAATTAAATGAATATTCTTTTGCAAAGCTTAGCTAGATTTGATATAGTTGCGCCTTGTTAGTTCAACAGTTCTGAGTTAAATGGAGTATACCACATTCATTACTTTTTTCCTCCAGATTTGTGTTAGGGGGAATTCTAGACTTAAAACACACTTAGCGATGTTTTAGGGTATAAAACAAACAAATATTTTTTAACATTATGTCATCATGCATTGTGAGTGATGAACAGCTTGAATTTCAGTGAAATAGAAACTTTTAACTAGTTTATCAAAACTAATGATGAATTCATTATATATCAGAAGCTTTTCCTGAATTGTTCAAAGATATTAGACTTTTCACAGCCTTTGGGGCCTTGCCATTGTATCTTAATCTTATTCTGCCCACAATATGGCTGTGTTTGTCCAAAAAGGCTCTACTATGGAGTCGACCTCATTGGAAGGTAATAAAAATCTAAGTCGAACAAAGGAAAGCCACATTCAAGTCTGCACGCACACACACATACACACACAGAGAAAATCACCCTTATCATCCCAGTTTCATTTAGAGTTGATTGCTGTCGGATTATAATGCAATCACCACGTTGTGTGAGCCGTAACTATGGGAACTGGTTTTAACTGTTTATCTTGCCAGAGATCTTAATTTAAGTTTGAACACTCTGGATAACTTAGATGTGAGAGACATGAGAAATCGACTAAAAAAAGAAAAGCAGAGAGGACAACAAAGAGAAACGAGGAGAATGGAGCTGTGGACAAAATGGCTAAATAGACACTGTCTTGTACTCTGTTGTATTTCATGTGCAATTTAATTTGTCTTTGATAGAAAATCAAGTTATTACAATCCACTGGGTGGTAATAAAACTGGTGGATTTCCCTTGCCATTGGAAAGTTTCAGCTGGAGAATGCCACTCATCTTAAAATGCGTGGCATTAGACGTTAAATGAATCAGTCACACATTATTGGGGCATGGTCTTCCTCCATCTGACTTTCATTCGTTTGTGACAGTTTTAGTACAACTTGTACACGTGGCTCAGGAGTCAAAGAAGAAAACAGCATAGAAAAGGTCTAAAAAATGCTGAGTTAATGAGTCTCTGAAGATGTGTCCTCTGTTTTTTTCCTCTTATTTACAAGCGCATCACTCTTTTCAACACAATGTGATGGGGAAAATGACTAACAGATGGAAATCTGCAGGAGGTTGGTTCTGTATATCAAAGTCTGCTTCCTCTACCTATTTAAATAGCTTAACAATCTGTCTACTTTATAACTTCACACAGGTTCTATATTTTGTAACGAACACATACATGAAGAAATAATTAATGGATAATTTTGGGCCAAACAAATGTAAACCTTTAGTAAACGGATTTTTGGAGAATCTGGATTCTTTATTGTTCTTTTCTTAAAATGTTCTGGTCCAAAAGCACTGTTGAAAAAGAAAGCCTTTGTGTGAGTCATCCACATGCACGTCATCGTACTTCAAGGGCTGCCCAAAAAGCTAAAAGTCAAGAACAAAGGCATGGCAACACTGCAAGAACTTATAGGAACTTAGTCCTTATTTTGTGTCCTATAATATAGGCCTACATGATAAACAAAGATTCTCAATTAATCTGCAATGAAGTTGGCTTTTTCTGATTTTTGTATTTTTCATACTATTGTAAATTGCTTGATTTGGGTATTTGGCATATTTTGGCATATTTACTTGAGAAAAATGTTTTAGCAAGTGACAATACATCCTTGAGGGAGAGTTTTGTTAATAAAAAACAAAACATGTATCAGCATCCAGCTTTGAAAAGCTTTCGACTGATGCTCTAATTGACTGTGCTTTGATTCTTCTGACATTTGTCGGAAGAAACAGTCAATTAAATTTACCATTTTTAGGTGTTTTTTTGTTTTATTTTTCTTACTTTTCTTTATCTTGAAATCTGTAAAAAGTTTTGAAATTAGTTGAGCATCGTAGATTTTTTTTTTTTGCTTTGTCGAAAATATGTGTGACTTCATTTTCTTTGAGGATGAAGCACCGAAATGTTAATCTTACAAAGAATAACATCATCAAGCCTCTGGACAGGTCCATGAGCTAAAACTTGCACTTTAGGTTTCGTAAAGATCTGCAATGGAAGTTGATGTCAGCAATCAATAAGAAGTTAATTAATGAAGAGTATACCATGTCATGTGAGTATGGATTTCTGAAAGTCTATGATTTTGTTCCAATCACTAAAATGTCACAAGCTTATGTCTGGAGAACTAAATACAATTAGCTCACCTTCCTAATTTTTCATACCACACTATATTTTCCTGTGGACTCGTTTGATTAATTAAAAAAAACCAAGCATTGTATGAAGAATAGTAAAGTGATTAAGAAGTCTATAATATCAAATTTAAAAACATGTTGCAATAACTAATATGCCATAAATACAGAATGTACTGACGTATTTCACTTTGATCCACATGATACATGGCCATGTAGAGTCTTTTAAAATCTGTCTGTATGCTTTCAGCTATACATCCAAACTCTGGAGAGAATGCTAACCTATGCTTGTTTTTCAGTGTTTAGAGCAAAACTATGTGCACTGAGGGAAAAAAAATACTTGGAGAAAAATTATTTTTAGAAAAAATTTGAGCTTTTTTCGTCTTTTTTGTTGTTGTATATGGGGCACAGTTGCTGTATTGTTCAAGCCCTGAAAGTTTGCACAGGAAAAGTTGTGCTGTTAGAGAACAAGGATAAAAGAATTAAGTTCTGATTACAATTATGGGACGTAATACTTAGCTGATTTCAAATCAGCGAGGCAAAATTTCACAAAGTCTGTCAATGGTGGCAGCAAGCTCGCTAGATCCCTCCCCAATCAAAAGTTTGCTCTATATAATTTTACGCAATCAGATTTCTCCACAGTCATCCAGTGCAATCAGGTAATCAGAGGGGAGCATTAACAAGACAAATGGGGTTTAAAGAGTGGGTGCACTCTGTTTGCAGGAACTTCCTATGGAGAAAACCCCTCCTCCCCTTGATTACTCCTATCACCCTCATACAGAGCAACATCCCTGCTAAATAGCTTTGTACTACAGGAAAGGCAGTATGAGCAGTGGGAACAAATATGACTGACTTTACATGAACAAAATCAACACATAAATTGTTTCTCTTAAAGCTATTTATGCCCTAACTAACAATTTCATCAAATTATTTAAATTATAGCAATATTATTGCCATGTTCACACCTTCAACTGTATGCAATATTCTATCCTGCCGATTGTACAGTAAGGCACAGTTTGTGCCAGAATATATTTAAACTTAATAACTCATGTATGCATCGATTGCATACACTTTATCTATGTAAGCTAGATTTGTGACTATATCGTGTTAAGTAAGGTACGGTCAGTCAATGTACTGTAGGTACTCAATGCTATTAAGTACGTAATTTATGGAGTTCTCAGTCTAGGTGAAATATCTTAAAAAGGGCACCTCCCAATTCTAGTCTGAAGTTCCCCATGTGAATGTGCAATGGTGGTTGAGAGAAACGTACAAATTAGTGAGCACCTGGATCCTGATTAACTTGTTATTTAAAGATAAGTTCAAGTTAAATTGGAATGGAATTATAAAAACTAATAAGATCTCATTGCTAAGAACACGACCATTCTGAGATCTTATCGGCTTCCTAACCGTGACCTCTTTTGTTCAATTATATGGCATTTTGAGAACATTTATTGTGATACATTTTATTTGTCATTTTAAGTTTTACAAAAAATTTATAATTTGAAAAGCTGTTCAAATAGTATGTGCACAGGGAATAATTTTTTTCAGATTTTAAATCAGATTTCACAAAAAAAAATTGTGCCCTAAATGACAAAAACATCTCCCATGTAACATAAGCCATGGTTACTTTTACATTTTAAGCTGAGAACCCAAAGCAATGGTGACCTTCACCACATGAACCTTAAAATAGATTTTTTTTTTCCAACTTTACTTCTTCCTTAGTTGTAATGACACATTTCTAGTTATTCTATGAAACTGACCTCTCCACTTACCCAATCCTTTGAGCAGATTTTCTGGGCTCTGGAATAACTAGAGGAGACGATGAGAGGATGACAAAAGGAAAATTGGAAATGAAATAGGCTCACTTTATGGGCCCTAAGGGTTTCAATTCTAATTGAGACCAGTCAGAAACAGAGGAGCTTGCATTGAGGAAGTTTCTCATCAGGACCCATCCATGAGCCTCTTTTGTCATGAACAAACATCCAATTACAAAGCTCAACAATGGAGCGGGTAAAGTCTTGTACCTTCCACAAAGAGTAGAAGCTATAGAGCTACAAAGATCCATCAGAGTGACTTTGCAAGGAAATAGATTAAAGATGCTGCAGCCTTCCAAACAATCATAATCAAATATGTATTTCAATCTGTGATCAATGTTGGTGGACATAAGATTAAGTTACATTTTTTGTCGTTGACGTGATTAATAATTCTATGTTTTCAAAAAGAACAATGCAGATCCGCTAAAATTGTGGTTTTCCAAAAATGTTCAATTTATTAGATTTAAACAAAATCTAGACTGTTCCCACTCTATATCAAGAGAATACAAAAATAATATAACTTGTCTTTGCATATTCGTCATGGAGAAAAAATTAGCGGTTGGGCAATCGCCAAGATTTCCAGACCATAGATTATGGAACTGTATCTCATTGCATTCATTGTGCACCAAGAGTAATTACCCAGTGATACGCGTTCCTCCTTCATGGCCCACTCTCGGCAACCTCCTCAGACACGGGGTCCCATCTCAGGCCATTTGGGGGCTGTTTGGATGAGCTTTGTGGTTGCTTGTGCTCAGATGAGGCCTCCTGAAAGTCACAACCAAGAGGGCTGATCTTTCCATCAGACACCATGGCAAAGCTCTACTGCCCTGCCTCATTTACAGCAGCATAGCTTGCTTGTGATGATATCAGATACCAGAATGCATCCACACTCCCACTTCTATCTTTAGATAATGGGAAAACATTTTTGAGATAGGAATGGAGGGTATAGAGCACAATTTTTTTTTTTACTGTGAGTACGTATATTTGCAAAATCACATATGAAAGCCTCATTAGGCGTGTAAGACATATCAGATAACTTGTGACAATGTACAATTAGTTGCTGAAAATGCTGCACATTTTTTTTGTAAATTTCAATGGTGATGAAGAAACTACAAGAGAGTAGGAGTAAAACCAAAAAAATATGTGGAAGGAAAACACATTCTTTGTGTTGTTTACTTGGAATGCTTTGGTTGGGTGGAGAAGAAGTCTCAGTAAATCAATGTAAACACTAGAAATGGCATTCACTCCTCTCCTTAGTTGTATGTTAGCAGGATGTTGATTAAATTAATGTTTGATTTTGACCCAAAATAAAAAGAACAACATAAGCAATACATTGGATATATTTTTTATGATTTCATAAACATGGGTGGTGAGTCTTCAGGAGACCCTTGCAACCAAACAAGTTAAAAATGTATTTGCATATTTTTCCCTAGTAAAGGGACCACTGAACTGTAATTTTGTAGTCAAGTACGAGTATAAAAATACATTAATCCAAATATACTTTGTTTTATGACCCCTGCATTTTTCACAAATATTCTTGAATTTTAAGCAGTGTTTGAGGTTTTATTTGTAAGTCAAATCAGCCCAAGCCATTAATGTCCATATTATAGTCGGTGGCCTAATAAATACTGGTGATTCATGAACACCTTAAGTACAGTTGTACAGTTGGTTCAAGGAATTGGCTGTCTTTTGCTCTAGGATGTAAACATGTTAATTTCAGCTGTAAAATTAGGTATGGAAATATGTGTACTTGTTAGTTAAGTGGCAAAGTCAAGTGGCGAAGACATGTCTATAGCTTTTCTGCTGCTCATTGGCTGGTATTTTTCGCCTTCATTCAATGGGATGGTTATGTTATTGTCTTTATTGACTTTAGGAAACCCATTCCATGATGGTGTTTACTATCGTATGTGAAGCAACAGCATTATCCAATACTGCTTTTTTATTTATTCTTGTTAAAAAATTGGATCTATGGGCAATCCAAGTGCTGAACCTTTAGGAGCACCTACAAGCAGACTCAGGGAGAACAAAAAAACAGCAACAAAAAAAAAGGCAGCCGCAACACTATTTTCAAGGACATAAAACAAGTGTCTCAGAATTTTACAGCCACTATAAAAAAAATTAAAGATGTATTTGTCAAGGTAAACGAATGTGTGCATGTGACCATGGACATGCAAAACATGCAGCCTGGGTTTCACACAGATTCTGCTAAGTTATGCATGCAAAGGGGCCACCTGCCACCACCCACCCCCCAGTCATCTGAAGCAGGCAGAGAGGACCTCAAGATCCAGTCCACTAGCAGCCACACAGGAGCAAAGAACTCCTGGAAGACCACTACAGAGACCACTACACATCCATCCAGATGACCACCAAGCCTTCCAACAGAGCCCTCACAACTGTGGGGCAGAGGCCCTTGGGGTACCAAGCGCTACGAACCTAAGCCCCATGCAAGAATAAATAAGTAAAGAAATTAATAATAAAAACAATCAATCAAAAGAATAAATAACTATTTTTTAAGATAAATAAAAGATGAATAAAGACATAAATCTGTGGTGGGCAATTCTGGGGTCGGCAGCACCCCAGTCGCCACAAATCCCGGACAGGCAGAAAAAGCTATAATGTGAGTGAGTTGAGGAAAACTCTTCCCCTTGTAGACAGAGATCCTCCATGTTTAATAATGAATATTTAGAACTGAGGGGTGAGCAGCTTTGTACATGCTGGAGCAAGGCCCTTCCAGCAGTCCCGCTCACCTAATACCACTCAGTACACCCTACCTCCACGACCTAATATGTATGTTTATGTGGTTATAGGTAGTGATGTCCAAGATGCCATTAAAACTCAGGGGTGGTGGCTGCAGGGTCCAGGAGAGGGGACCGCGTAGGTGATACCCCTAAATGCAACCCACATCCCACATAGCCCTCAAAACCATACGTGTATGGCATGTCAGAGATTTCCAGGTTTTCACAAAGTGCATGTTCAACATTTTGCCATGGTTCATCCGGGGGGTTGGATTTTAACTGTTTTCACATGTGTTGTAACCTATTGGCTAAAAAACAGAAAAGAAAATTGGCTAAATCTAATCCACCACTGTCTTTGGTCTTTTTAAAAGTTTTTAAACTGATACACACAGGATTGCCTTTCCACATAGATTTGGAAAAGCATGAATCTAGTGACTTAAACCAAGAAGCAGATGGTTTTATTGGGATCATTGAAAATAACTAATTCATTTTTTGTTGTACCATCATTTTAACAGTAGTAACTCTCCCCATAAGTGATATGTTTAATGACTGTGAGATCATCTTCTATTGTCTTTGAAAGGAGAACATAATTCAGTGATATTAGCTCTTAGAGCCTTGAGGAAATACAGCCACATTTTTTAAACATTACATTTGGGAAGTGCTCCACTATGTTGGTAACACAGGATGCAAATCCATCCCTAGATGCATCTTCTGTTTTGTGCTGTCTGACTAGAGATACAGTACCAGTTAGATGTTCAACTTGCCCGTACATTATGAAAAGCTGGTCTGTCCAAAGGTTTGTCTGGAGATAGGTACCACATTTGTGTGGATTCACAAGAAAAGCTCATAATGAATCGCTTTGAGGGGGAGTTTTTTATTTGATCTCCCACCCACACATCATCTGTCAGCCCTCCCTTAGCATGGACAACAACCTATTACATGTTGGCTGGGAAGTGATCTATACTTAATTCAAAACCAATCTAACTTAGCTTGAACATTAGACATTGGTCGTAAAAGTTATTATCAGGAGGGAAATTTGCTATTAAAGATTACACATGAACAAACAACTTTACATTTCGTAAAGGGTCTGATTTATCTTCAACAGCAAAATATTCACAGAGACTGTCTGTTGGAAGTTAGAATTAGTTGGGACCTTGAAAGTAAAGTCAAAATAAAACCATCATTTTTAGCATTGATTATTTCTTTTCCTCAGGACATCTGGACATCACCAATTAGGTTTTCTCAGCTGGTGTGGAGTCCAATAGATACAAACCTACTTATTTCACTGTGGGGCTCCTGCTGCCTCAGGAAAAGTGTATCCAAATAATTTTCTGTGTGTTTTAGGACAGACAGGTAAATCCATATTATTTTCTAGCAGGGAGAATAAGACTATCTACAATAGGTCTGCAGTAAATCTTTCAAAGAGCATGTTGCTTTTTTCCATCATGCCAGAAAAAGTACTCACTCTTTCAGACAAGAGAGTAACAGTACCAGATCATTTTCTGATGTCACATGGTTCAACTCTGCGAGGCTGAAACAAATCTTTCTTTCATTATAATGAAACACGAGATGCCAGATAATCTCATAAAAATGTATTGTGTTTCTTTTTCTGTTCTTGTGTAGCTTAGGCAAAAGAGGCAGGCCATTGTTTCAGGTTTCCTGGCCCACAGGAAGTGATTGCAGTGTGACAGCGAGGCACACTCATCTCTTGGAGAGGGGAATGCTGGAAGACGTATCCCTTTTTGATCAAGGCTTGCTGACGGATCACCTGGAGAAAGGCAAATGAGGATCATACCAAGGCTCGATGACAAGAGGCCAATTTTGATGTCCCTTTTCTCTCATTGCGGTGCTTCCCTTTCAAGCCAGAATCTGCTTGAACAGCCTGGGAAAACAACCTTTTACTCACCTTCATAGCCCAACAGTTGACGGGAAAACTAAGCTAAATGAAATTTAGATGAATATGAGGCGAAGTAAATGAGTCCTTCATCTCAGCTCAGTCTCTGTCTTCAGGGCCACATGACAAGAACAAAAAGAGAGACGTCTGTCCTGACACCAAAAAAAAAATACTGTCTGCGGGTGAAAACAAGGGCACCACTTTGTTTCCTCCCAGGTTGTATAATTCAAACATGTTGACCCATGTGAGAAACATTATATCTGAGCACCATCGAGGTCCATATTCAATGTAACAGGAACCTCAAAGGGCACATGTTCCTGCAGTGTTTATAATGCATTAGTGGAACAAACTCTACACTGTACTCTCTTTAGAAATCCCACCTGGCAATATATTAGTTGCAGATGTGGCTCACTAATTCATAATGAACTAATAATGGTTTTGTTAGTGCAGGCCAGGGCTGTTTTCCTTTCCTCTCTCGCACTCACAAGATTGGGATAATCTGTGGCAGGGTTGTGGTAGAGCAGGAGGATCTTGCACACTGCGTGAAACATAGACTTTGGAATGTGTTGTTGCAAGTTAGCACGCTTTGAATGATCTTGAAATGACTCACCCATCATGAATGGATCTGTATCATTAGATAACTGCCTATTTTCCCCCCTTGGGGAGTCATCTCTTTGTAAATCACAACAAATTACAATTAGCTCCCTAGCATACATAAAGGAAACCACATAGATTCAAGACCTTGTTTTATTAAAAGTTTTTGGCAGAATTTATTGCTAATAAAACCACTTGACAGAACTGCATATTTACAATTACATATTCCAATGGTGTACTGATAAAAAGGATAGTTTACGGACTAGATGAAGTACAACAAAAGATGGAGATCCAAAGGCAAAGGCAAACTGCTAGATCAAGAATTTGGTTAAAAAGAAAATATCTCTGTTAATTTAACTTTAATGTGATATTTTGATGTGTAAAAGTGAATAGATCCTCACATATTAATAAATCCATCTTTCTGTCATTATTGTCCCAATACATTTTTTGTTATTATTTTATTATATTGAATGTTCATTTCAGTTTGTGTAATCTTGTGGGGGTTGGAGCCTATCCTAGCCAATAATGGGCAAGAGGCAGGGTACACCCTGGACAAGTCCCCCAGGGACTCGAACGTGGAACCTTCTTACTGTGGGGCAATGGTGAAAACACCACCATGCCATCACAAATGTAGGAATTTCCCAAGGGAATTTCTTCAAATCATTTAAAATCAGTTTATTAGTATTTGAATAGCACCAGTTGATAAGAAAATATTGTGTTGAGGTACTTGAAAGATACAGTCCAATTCAAGCCAATTAAAAGCCTTTTGCAATACAATGATAATTCAATCAAATCAAATTCCTCATATTGAAAATGTATCCAATTTATAGAAATTAAAAAAAAGAGCACACATGTCCTTTATCACCTAGGTGTTTCAAGGACAAAACATAAACAGAAGAATAGTTCTCACAGTGTAGGTACTGAGGCTAATGTTGACGGAGTTCTGACCGAACTTGTACAGAAAATGAGAGACTGAAAAATGGACAAGATATTGTGTTGGTACCTTTGAACAATTTGCTTCTTAACTGGAAATATGGATGCCAACCCTTTTAAATCCACCTAAAGTTTAATTCAAAAGTTGATTAAGAAAATTAAGTTAGTCAAGTAGACAGAGATTCAAAAAGTACAGATAGGACCATTACCAGGCCTGCTTAATTTTACTGTTGTATGCATAGCAAGTAGGCTTTGCCTAGACTGTGCACCAAATTTATGTCAACAAAACAAAGCACACTTATTACTCTCTGAGTAAGTTAGCAAATGTACAGTCAAAGATTATAAAATCAAAAACTGACCAGATGACCATTTGCAGATGTATAGTGGACTATAGAAATAATTACCAAAGCCGTTTATTATGTACACGTGTATTATATTTTATTTTGGTCCTTGAAATTTGACAAATTCTGTTTCTGCCTTAGTGGAGACAACATACTAAATATCTCCCTCTAAAGTATTCTGATGCTGCATTGTATTCTTATCGATGACCCATATACACTTTGATTGACACAGAATGAAACTTACTGCTTAATAGACTCCACCAATAGCTGAGCTATCCGACAAAAGTCCTTTCTACTGCACATGCAATCAAATCTCTAAAAAGTCTTGTCCTTGTCCATCTCAATCACTCACCATATTTCGTAGAGCTGCTTATTTTTGTGATATATCTGTATAGATTTGTCTTTGTCAAAATCAAGCTATAAGGAAAATAGGATGGATCATGTTTTAAATTAATTTCCATCGTGGACATGCAAAATGACCTCTAGTGCATTAGAATTTAGAAATAAAAAATCATATTAGGAAATCATATCTTCCTTTGTGTAAATAAGATACACATTACTTCCTTTGTGGAAACTTTTTAAACTTAAATTAGTTTCCTTCATTAAAAAAATATTCTTTGCCAACTTCATTTTAGGTATTACAGGTAAAAAAGTATGATGATGGCATGTAAAGACCTAACCTGTAACATGTGCAGCATGATGTCTTGAATCAAAATGTCCTGTTACTTCTCTCGAAGATTTCATTTTTCAACTTTGATGTTTGACCTGTGAAAATAGGGGTGAACAAAGCTGTGTGTTATTGCTGCTTATGTGTGTGTGGCTCTCTTATGAGGGATTTCACCCCCACAAATGATTTTGTGGAAAACAAGGGTGATAAAGAAAATGAAAGAAGAGGAAAAAGCAGGAGGAAATCCAGAGGTAAAGAGAACTGGGGATATTGTAATTAGTTGCACCTGTTTCCTTTAACCTAGCTCCATTTTCTTTTTACAATCGCACGCAGATTACTCATCAAAGCCCCTCTTTGCTGCCTCTGCTCAATGGTTCCTTTGTTACCAGTTGTCAGGGACGCAGCCCACAAAAGTATGTAACGCAAGCAGGCCACATAGCTCCTCAGCTTGCAGTACATGTAAGCTTCTTCCAGCCACAACAAATAGAATTGGGAGACATGGAGTGTTCAGCATTTGCACTGGTGGTTCTTTTTTTGGGAGGATGTGGCCACAACAGTTGGATCGTTTGTCAAAATTCTAAAAAAGCCTGTACCATACAGAATTTATGCAAGCTGAGGATAGATGACTTTCACTGTCAGCATCTTCATTGAAACAAATGCATATGTTCACTTATGCAATGATGACCAGTGGCCAGTGTTTCCTCATAATTATGTACATTTGGACACATCAACTTATTCATCATTATAATATAAAATTATTTATACCATATAATGATATATAATTCCTGGACTAAATTCCACCAGCTAAGATTCAAAGGACTAAAGAAAATATGGGTTTCTTTATTGTAGCCGCTTATTGTGAACTCATGCTGAGCAGACAAATATTAACTTGATTACTTAACGTTTATAACAAAGACGAAGCTGGGAAGCGTCCATCAATATTGAAAACACATCAGACTGATTTTGGAGGATCTTGGCATCAAATAAAGGACAACAGATAGAAGTAGCTGTGCAAACATCAAACAACAACTTTAATGAAGAGTTGGCAAGATGCTGGAGCTTTCAGCTGACAGCTGAAACAGAAGATCTGTAGAAGAGAAAGGCCATATATTACAAGGGGAAATGAAAGAGGAAGAATACTGGCATATAACCTTGGAGAATGAGTTTTAAAAAAAAGACACATATTCAGTAGAAATTAGAAGACACAATAACTCAAATTCTAACAATTTCTTTCTGCCTTTTCTTTTCACAAAATAAAGGTTAATGGAAAAATTTGAATGTGTGACACAATATGAATGTGACTTTGTTATTGCTCCTCAGTTTGACTTTTTCCTCTTATCAGCTTTTTCCCTTGACCTCTGGAAACATTCTAAACTAATAAACTAAACTCACAGATTTGGAAAATTTAATTTGACTTTTATTTGTATAGTTTCTTGTTTTTCAAAACAATTCAGCTTTGTGCTTTTTTCCCCCTCAGTGAAACTTAATATTTGACACTGATACATCACGACAGAGAAAGAAAGATCTGTTGCATTATCAAAAGAGGTCTTAGACATAACCTCTGCAGTTTCTGTCATGTTTGACCTTTATTCATTTCTTCAACAAAGTAACAAAGACAGCTTGAGGAATGACACGTTGTTTTGTACTCCTGATCCCAGATCAGATAGTCTGTCACACTGCAGCTGCAGTCTAATTCCTCAATTTAAAGAAGCTGTCCTTGATTAGCTTATTATCAAGACTATTCAGTGGTTCAATGAGAAGAGCAAAGGAAGGAGTGACGTCGATGGTTGTACGGTGGTATTTTTTGTCATTGAATTGGATGCTGACAGGTTCACAAGCTC
This sequence comes from Menidia menidia, assembly GCA_907169785.1. Taxonomy (NCBI): domain Eukaryota; kingdom Metazoa; phylum Chordata; class Actinopteri; order Atheriniformes; family Atherinopsidae; genus Menidia; species Menidia menidia. The sequence continues at coordinate 3,813,028 of CAJRST010000002.1, forward strand.
ACCTCATGGAATGTATCTGACAATGAATGTTGCAGTGGAGGCAGGAGGTAAATGGAGGAGAGACCGCTCTGCATTCAAGCACTAATTAGAAAAATTAGATCTATGAAAGGCAGCGAGTGATCTAGGCCTTCAACCTACGTCCATGTACCGCTGTAGCAGCACAAAGAGGAGGTAACAATGAAAGCTGGAGAGAAGGAGGGCGAATAAATAATTTAATCCATTATCTACTCTGCAAAGCTCATCAGCACCGCTACACAATGGCCACGATTGAATTGCTGATTGCATTTTTCTCCTACCCTCCAGGAGAAAATGCCCATGCTCCACTATGTTCTCTAAGCCTGCCAGCACAACCAAGAGCAAGAGAGAGACAGACAGAGGTGTGTAGAATGTTTTTCACCAAGGTCAAACAACAATACAGCAATCTAATAAAGAGCATCAGTTTGCTGTATGGGGTCAACCTCCCTGTTGTGCTCATAGGCTTATATTGCCCATTAAGTATGGCATTATGTAATTTTTTATGTAAGTAATAGATAGCACTAATTAAACCTTTTTTCTTGTCAATTTTCATTTATAATGAAAATACTAAAGAAAAAGCTATCATCTTTCTGCCACTCTTTAAAAAGCTGAAAGTAGGCACACAATTTGTCCCTGGCAAAGGTTTTTCTTTGTTTGTTTGGCTGTATTTCTAATCATAATAGCGGTATGGCAGTTGTGATGTTAGTGCAGGTGTAGCAGTACTCAACGCTTTTTATTTAATTTTTGGTCATTAGTTTGGCCTATCCAGATGTTGATGGTTCCAGATGGAGATGCTTTAACTTTTCTTATTTTGTAACAAAGCTGCATTCATGTGTTGGGGAAGGATCTCAGCATCTACTATTGAATTGGTGCTCACATACATGGTACAGAGAAAATGAATCTTAAAGACCCAAGGATATTCAGTGTATCTTACCTCCTCAAAGGATTGACCTTTTTGGTAAAGTAATCTCATAAATGGGTTATTTCAGTATTTTACAGATGCCAGATTATGGATTTCATTATATTACTTTTGTACCAGAGTAACTCTTATACCACATGTATTTTCAGGGAAGTTTCTTGACAGTTTGGATATAGACTGCTCTGGCATTTGGCACAGTTAATTGTATCCTCATTACTCACGTGACTCTTTCACTTTGCTATGGGGAAGGTCAGTGTATCCCCAAAGTTGACCAGATATTTCCCATATGAATTATTCTGTATTCACTAGTTTCATTTCACTTACTGGAAGGCTTAAACACTAAATCTTTTAGATCTCATGTTGCCATAATTTTTTTTGCCTTTGCCTTTTTTGCCTTCCTCAATATTCAGGAATGGTTGAGTCACAAAACTGAACTAAATGTACACATCAGTTGATGTTTAGGAAGACCAGATTGTTTTCTGATACTTGATGATTTAGTCAGTGTCATGAAAAGCCCCCCCCCCCCCCCCCCCCCCACCCCAATATACAGGGTTAAATTAAATGTTCTGCTTTTTGTAGAAATACCTAAAAATCTAAACAGCTCCTTACAGTGCATTCCAGAATTCCTGTCAGTATGAATACTGTGTAAATATTTTTCACTTTAAGTAGCAAAAATTGGGATTTAAGGTAAAGTTTATCTCATTCAGACATGCTCCAGGTGTAAGAGAGTAGAAGAAGGTAAGATAGCAGGAATGGCATACACTTGATGATGCCCATTGATGGCTTCCATCAAATTTTCCTCCCTTCTGTGTCCTGGTATAATAAAAATATCAGGTACACCTGAGGGTTTTTTGGCTCAGTGCCTCAGACATGCTGATTTAATTTTACCTTCCATTTTATCATGGCTCATTTGCATAAAACATGGAATAAAATAGTATACATAATGGTCCCCTTTGGCCAAGCACTTGAAGGTCTTGTCCACATTCCCAGTAAGGGGCGGTCAAGCTGCCCTGGCCTACTCTGCTCTGCTCTGTTTGTTTTATGGAGCAGCGGTGAAATCACTTAGAGGTCAGCAGGCATCAAAAAAAGAAACTGTGCCAGACCTCCTATGATCTGCTAAAAACTTTCTTTGACGAAAAGAGGTCATTACACTGCATCAGCAAAAACAGGATGAAATGCTCAGAATCATATGCAAAGTAGACATCTTTGTTATATTTGTATGGTCAATTCTTTTTTACACAATGAGAATAGAGAAGAGACAAAACAACCCAAAGTGTCTCTCTGTACACCATCCAGTAATATAAAAACTCAATTCACACATTCTGAATTAATTTGAGTGCTGTCATTATGCAAGTCAGCACAAATTGCCCAAGACCAATTTAATCTATTAAAATGTACCTAAGAGCTATGTGTATGTAATGGTGCAATTTCAATTGTGCGTAGAAATGTTCCATATGGGTTTGCACAAGTGCATTAATGGAAGTTTTGTGAGGTCGGTCTAGTCACCAACACTGCTCAGTAAAGGCAGGACTACGACTCCCTCTAGTGGATCATAAGGTTTAGAACACAAGTTGAAGTCAAGAAAAGGAGATGGTATTTTTTACCTTTTGGTAATAAAATAAGATCAAGTCTTTTTATTATTACAGAACAACCTGCAATAAACCATTAAGTCGACAGCAAATGCCTTCTGTAACAGTAGCATAGCTTTTTAAAATATTTTTTTATCTAATTAACCCTCATCTGATCAGCTACAATCAATACAGTGTAGGCTTTTTTTCCTAATTAAGATTAAGTACAGTTATATCAGACTGTACTAATCTAGTTAATGAAATAGTGGTCCAATATGCCTTGAGCAAAACTGCTAATTGAGTTCCATTTTCTGAGACAGTGTGTGTGTATATGGCCACAGAGCATCTACTGTGGGTTAGGCGCTTTTATGTCTTTGTGTGAACACAAGAACGGGCGATGCATAGTAGTGCTCTCTCCCCCCCAGACGGATCCCCATCACTGCTGTCTGCCCTCCCATAAGAGAGGAGGAAAGATTTTGTAATACAACTGACTTCAGATGATCATTAATCCCCAGCCTGTTATTTCATGGTTTCAGTGGTTAAATACTCCCTATTGAGTAAGACATAGTCAGGCATTTATTCTATAATTATTGAGCAAGGAAAATTAAGAGGTGAAGAGTGAGAGAGCACATGTTATGTACTGTAAGATATTCACATAGAGATTAAATACATTTTGTAATATATATATATATATATATATATATATATACAGTGCCAAAAAGGGACACTTATTTTTTAGATTAAACTATATTGTGACCATTTCACAGCAGCTAAAGAGGGGGATTCTGCAGAGCAAACACCACAAAACCTTTCCCAATTTTGATGTGACTAATAAAAAATGAAGGTTAAGGATCTCTCTCCATGAATTAGGCATATATGCCTGCCTGTCTCTTCTTTGTGTGACGATGTGATGTGAACTTGGATAGGCTGCAGGCTGAGAGATAGGCTACAGCCTCCACACAACTTCACTTGGTAGCTAAAAGAATCCTCTTAAAGAACATACTATCATCAAACTGTAATTTGAATGTGTAATTGAATACACCAAAGTGTAATTTAAAATAAATTGGTATTACGCATCTGAATTGAACTGAATTGAATCAATAGTTAGATTGATTCTGTTTTTGCTTCAAAATACTCTAAAAATGTTTAGCTGCACATGAAAAAGTAAACAAAAAAAAAAAACTGAATGAACACTAGAGGAACTAACAAACAGTAATACTTAGCAGCATTGTGGAAAAAGGGTAATCCAGCGATTCTGTTACAAAATGTGTTGAGACACTGTATTTAATTATAACTTTTGAAAAGTGAGGGGAAAGAAAGTAAAATACCCACAAACTTAGTAAAATTGCACAACAATTATAAATGTACAACTCTTAATTAAGAAATGAGAATAAATTAAGCCCAGACATCTGCAGTGATATGTCAACACCTAAATGTGACTCACCTAAACTGGGATCACCAGACGGTGAACAATACAAATGTAAGCATTTTATTTAATAAAAAAGATAATAAATAAATGAAATGCACCAACAGTATCCGCCTGCCTGAATAAACCCTGCTGTCACACATTGAAGTCATTTTAGAGACTAACAACAGAAGCCATTTCATATCAAAGATGAACATTACTTTCTCTGTGATATTGTACATGTTACACATAAAAAAAGTGGATGAATGATGCAAAGTTCCAGTCTTTTTATTTTTATTTTTGTAACCATATGGACAAATTGGTTAGAAATAGTGACCATGGTTATAATATGAATGAATGCAGCCTTGACAATGAGGAGTTTGTAAACAAATATTCATTTACTAAGAGTTCAACGTAACAAAAAATAAACAAACAAGAAAACAAACAGACAAAAAAAAAAACAGATATGTGTAAAAATAAAAAGATGTCATCTAAATCAACAGATGTCACTAAACTGCTTTTTTCCTTGAATGGTCCAAGCACAAGCCATCACTCATCTTTTTTAACCATTTCAGCTTGATTTCTGAAAAGATTCCTTCTCACAGTATATGTTAGTGGTTTAGTTTTGTCAACCGCAGCACCAGCAATTTTGATATATATATATATATATATGTATATATATACATATATATCAAAATTATGTATGTATGTATGTATGTATGTATGTATGTATGTATGTATGTATGTAT